>VZTV01044125.1:0-18574 GCA_013400875.1 Anhinga rufa | reverse complement strand
CGTTAGCATAACCAGAAAGTCCAGCAAACTAAATGCATTCAGAAAAACAACAGTAATCCACCAGTTCACGTAAATCTCTTCTTCACAGCGGGCCACAAGACATCGAGATGCAAATATGGGCCCCAATTCCACTCTCCTAGCATCCAAAGCTAAACTTCAAATGACTGAAACTAAAGTCTAGGCCAGGCACCCCTCCTCCTCCCACCTCCTAAGTTTCATTTCATTTCATCTCTTCTCAGTATTCGTTCTTCACTAGCACCCTGACTCACAAAGCTCTGCTACACGAGACTGCCTTCAGTTTGTAGATCCTTTCCATCTAATCCTAAACATTTCTTGCATATTTCTAGCAGCTTTCTTCTGCCTTATCTCTCAGAGGAAAAACTGAAGTCTCTTCTCCTCTTCCATTCAAAGTCTCCTTCCTACTTTTTCTCTCCATTCCTTCTCCAACCTGACTATACCCCCTACTCAAATGTGTCAGGTGAGATGCATACAGACCCAACTTCAGGCTCAGTGTTGGATTTTACACCTCATCATAGCTGTGAAGTGTTGCTTAGTAAATATACACAAACTTACACATCCTAGGTTAGGTGGTCTTCTAGCTAAGAAGGCTTGTCCTGAAACAAGACTTTATGAACTAGATACAAAAAGGACTATTCACTAAGGGAACTTTGGAGTAACTAAGGTACAGCAGAAAACCAGTAAGTGGAACTGACTGCAGCTAGAGGGGTTCAATCTCTGAGTGATTTTAGAAATGAGTAGAGTAAAAAGGATGAAGTAATTACATAAAGGAGAAGAGGGGAGTACCAATAAGAGAATGACAAATGGACACAAAGAAGATACAAGGGCTGTGCTGTCTTTCAGATTATGTTCCACATAATCATGTACTATTAGCTCTAATTGACATCAATGCAACAAAAGCACAATGAAACTTTTCCAGACAAGTAGAATACACATGCACTGCTGGATATCAGCACAAAAGAAGTGTAATTACTTCAGGAAAGGTATGGTTTGGCAGCTGATGAAAAGGAAGAAAAGAGGAAAGAGCTATTCTTTGCATACTTTTCTTAAGCCTCTATAGTGCAAATACCTTGCACAAATAATGCCACCTACCTTAAGTGACCACCCTAGGGATAAGGTAATTTAGTTACCTTCTAGAGATCAGAGCTTAATTAAAGGTCAAACTAAATAGTACTTGGAAACCTTAGCAATATTTTCAAGTTTGTTCCTGTTCCAGAAAGTTACTATTGGATGTGGCTCCCGTTGTGGGCTTTACTACTTTTCATAATAATCACCTGCTGCTGATATTTCTCAGCTGAATTCTACATTAATTGATACACCTTCTTACGCCACCATATTTTAATAACGCAGCCCAAATATCAAATTTTTCTTATTAGCTTAGCAATGTAATAGAAAATGAGAATAGAAAAAAACCCCTATACTTCTTGAAAAACAGAGCACGGTATGTATGTTTGCTCATAATATGTACATCAATGTACCATATGAGCACTTACTAGCACAGTTATTCTCATACTAAATTATGTTGGCTTTGCTGACATGTAAGTATGATTTAGCTTTCATGTTAGATTTGGCTAAATACTGTACAGGGAAATAACATTCTTTTCACTATAGACTAAAGATATAAATGTCACTACAATAACAAAAGCCTCAAAAATTAATCCTACAAATAAGCCTTGTATCAGCATGAACTCTGTAGGTTCCAAAATATGAATGGTAGGTACTGATGTTAAAGGAAGCAAAAATAGTAAAGGAGTTTATCAATAACATACAAGACCCAATTACAAGTCACTGAGGCTTATAAAACATATCAGTTTTCAGAGTCAAACCCAAATACTTGTAGCAATTTTAGAGGCCCAGCATATATATTGAAAACACAGCATTTTAACATTTAAAACAAACCTATATTTATCCTTTCTATTCTTCCTTTTCCACTTTTACATTTTAACTCCCAACACTTTGAACAGGATATTGATGCATACAAATCTAGGACTGTATTTAAATAATTCCAAACATATAAATAGATTCATTCTTTTAAAGAAGAAAACTTTGACAATGGCAACATATTAACGTTGAATCATAAATACTTACTGACAGTTAAGAATACCTCATTGCCTCCATATTAAGTTTTAAAGAGTGCACAAATGCCCTTTACATGAACTTGGTTGGAGGTCTCAGAGGATATAATCTGTAGTACAGAGTTGCAGTTGAATTGTGAGCAGTAGGACAAGTAACTGGATAACGAAATTTGATCACAAAGAACTCCCTGAAAGACAAAACTTTCTGTCTCCAGTATTCTCATAACAAATGCTTTTGGCTGTTCCTTCCTCAGCCATGTGCGTACTCTGTCAAGTCGCTGACTGCAGTATGGCCACTGCAGCTGAGTGTGACACATCTTGGCAGGGTGCAAGAGGAATACAGTGGTTCAGTGTTCTTCCAAATGTGAAGATAAACTTACTGCAGCTAGAGAGGTACAAACAAAGGCTTGTATGCTCAGGGAAGCATAGCTGAGCTGCAAGTATCATATACTATGTCACTTCCTTGTGTTGACTAGAACCTGCTGTTCCACAGAGCAATATACAGGCTCTTTGAATGCTAAAGAGGATAGAAGATGGTCTGCAAATTCCAGTTTTACATTGTTTTTTTTATTACTTATCACTTGAATTCTCCGTGTTCTGGAAATGCCTGATGTCATCACCCTGCTGTGCCTCAGCAGACAAAAAGCATAGGGCATCCCCAGGCAAACAACATCCTGATCTCAGCGTCATAGTTTGACAGATATAGAATGCAATCCTTAACAACAAATATCAATATGGTTTGACTGCACCAGTGTCCAAGTTAATAAATATTTATCATTCCCTACTGATGCTTCTAATTTCAGCCTATTTTATTTTTTAAACAAACAGGAAACCTGCTTGTTCAGGAGTCTCTGGTAATTTAGATACAGTGCTTTTCAAACAGTTCCAGAAAAGCTCTGCACCTGTAGTCACACACTGTATTCATATGTACTTGTCCAAAGGAGAGAAATAAATAAGAAATCATTTCAGTTGCAGTCAGTTATGGGAATGACTTGGTCGTGGGTGGATTGGTATCATAACTGAAATCTAACAATTCAAGATATGGTATTCTATGGCAACATGATAGAAAAAGAAATAATGACATATCTTAAAAAACACTTTTAAAAATTATTTTGCCTTTTTTAAAGTGTATTTCAGAGCTCATTCTGGGGAACATACAGGGGAGAGTTGGCAGATCTTTTATTTATTTCACCAGTCTCTCCATATAATAATATAGATTAAGTGTTAACAAGGCACAGGAAAAAAAAAAAAGATACACAAAATGGTCTGGTGGCTAGGGGGGCTACTCCAGCAACCTGTGTTGCAGTTCCTTTTGCTCCACTGCCCTATGGCATACATTTCAACATATCATTTCATATTTTGCAAGCAGAACTTAAATGATTTCTAAAAATGACCTATCAAAATCACTGTCACTAAAAGGCCTTTCTGGAAAGGAACTCAGTTATCCACAGTGCTGAACAATTCCAGTGAGGATCCTGAGGGAGACGGGGGAATCAGAATACCTAGGCCTTCAAAAGACCAGTCCAAGGACCTTCTGCTCCAGCACTTATTGTAATTAATAGAAGCCTTTCCACTGATTCCAGTGAGCTTTTGGGTCACACACAATTAGTGTAATTCCAGATGTTTTCACTCCCATTGACATAAGCGTGGTCACAACTCCTGTAGACTGACACTGCCAAGACAGAACCACATCATGAATTACAGGAGAAGTTAAAAGTGGTTAGGTTTGCACTCGAAATAACCATAATCTTCACATTGGTTTCCAATACTAAAGTTTTATTCCCTGAGAATAACCGTACTACTTTAGAGATACATCAGTACCAATGATCTTCAATTTGAGACAGACGTACTTTTTGGGGTAGGTGAAAATTCCTAATGCCTAAGGCAGTAGTACAGTAATCACTACAGTACCTTTAAACAATGACATGAGGAAATGCCACAGCCCAAACTAGCTTTTATGTCATTTATCTTACACTTTTATAACAACAGTTATGAAGCTGTTATCTGAGATTTTTGTGTAGTCTGCAACATTTGTAAAGAGTTTAACGTTACTGTAGACAGGTCCACTTTCAGCTGTTTCCTGTTCAGGCAGGGTTTTCAGTTTGTCCCAAGACTGAGTTAATTTGAATGCCATCTCCTTATCTTGGCGAGATCCTCAGCCACTGATCAGTACACTATAATGCAAGACAGATTCTAACTGTGATTATATAACCTTGTCCTACACTTGGGACAAAGATAATAATGAGAACAGAAAAATGTATCTACTGTATTCTCCTGACTGTGCCAGTTTTCTCCTAATGGTCAGTTATGCAAGTGTCCCATGGGAATCTTTCATAGTAATTTTGCTACAATGAACATACTCAGCTCAAAAGATTTTTTTTTTCCCCAAGGAATCATAAAAATGAGAGATGACAGAGTTGCTAGGTCACCTTACCCTTTCTTCCACTATATTCTACACTTAAGAGTATGTTCTACACAGTTTTATTTTTTACTGTCTGGTTTTGAAAGAATTTCAGCAGCATAATTCACTGAAATCCCATGGAAGGGAAGTGGATGAAAAATTATTTAATTCAGATAATGATCTAGTGTATTCTCTTTGGTAAACCAAAACATTCACATATATATGTAGGGCTGTAATTTTGCATTCTAAAATTAGAATGACACAGAATGTAGTTTTGACTGTCCTTACACCAGTACAATTCATAATTGTCTTGGATTTATCAACAGTAAGCAGTAATAAAGTTATTACAATTTCATTCATATTATTGCTGTTCATATTAACAAAATAGTAACATTAAAAGTAATATGAGTGCTAAACTAAGAGTATCAACCAAAGCAGGTCAAAAATTAGAACATTAGTGCCAACCACCAAGTAAATTTGAATGGTTAAATACATGCGCTGTATTAACTCATCCAAAAGACATCTTGAGATGAAAAAAATCTCAATCTTTCATTATAGCAAGGGAAGGCATTACCATGAAATATCCTTAAGGGATGTCAGAATTTGGCCCAAGGCTATTGGGTTATATTCTGGCTTCAGAATGAGAGAAAGACCAAGTCGGAGAGTCTCTCTGGTGAACTCAGGGTGTTGCCTCTATGCCATGTATTCACATACTCAGCCCAAGCTGTTCTGCATAATACACATAGACTTTGGAGAGTATAAACTATGGTAACCTGAAGAGACTGTGCTGGAACGGTACATACTTTATATAAATAGCAGTTCTGGCATGATGCCTGAATGTCTGCAGGCACATTACAGATTGCATACACCTAATTTATCTGGGTTGGATTGAGACTCCCTACACATGCTTAGAGAGTGTGAGCCGATCTTTGCTTCTGCAGCAGCCATTTGGTCTAGAAATACAGGAGAGTTTTGGTCTAGAAATACAGGAGAGTTTCAGTAAGGTGGATTGGTACATTACCAAAATGCAGGAGGGAACAGGTTAGTACACGGAAAAAGAAGCCCATGTGCAAGAAAAGCAAGGAATGTAAATATCCTGGTATCTTTCTGATGGATATTTCCATTAAATGCTTGAAGAGATACCGTGACAAAACAGGTTACCAAGACTAGTTAAAAACAAATCCAGAGATTATTCAAATTTTAAAAACTAACCACTCAGCTTTGTCATTTAGGCAAAGAGTATTCTAGTTGCTTCTTAAAAACTCAAAACAGAATAGCCTCTGCAGTCTCCAGCAGAACATCCATCAAAAAGTATGTTTGTGTTGTATCCTCACAAGTAAATCTTAGAATCATAGAATGGTTTGGGTTGGAAGGGACCTTTAGAGGTCATCTAGTCCACCCCCCCTGCAGTGAGCAGGGACATCTTCAACTACAGCAGGTTGCCTAGAGCCCCGTCCAACCTGACCTTGGATGTTTCCAGGGATGGGACATCAACCACCTCTCTGGGTAACCTGTGCCAGTGTCTCACCACCCTCAGTGTAAAAAATTTCTTCCTTATATCCAGTCTAAACCTACCCTCCTTTAGTTTAAAACCATTACCCCTTGTCCTGTCACAACAGGCCTTGCTAAACAGATCGTCCTCATCTTTCCTAAAGTCCCCCTTTAGGTACTGGAAGGCCGCAATAAGGTCTCCCCGCAGCCTTCTCTTCTCTTCTTCAGGCTGAACAACCCCAACTCTCTCAGCCTGTCTTCACAGGAGAGGTGCTCCAGTCCCCTAATCATCTTCATGGCCTCCTCTGGACCCGCTCCAGCAGGTCCATGTCCTTTCTGTGCTGGGGGCTCCAGAGCTGGACGCAGCACTGCAGGTGGAGTCTCACCAGAGCAGAGCAGAGGGGCAGAATCCCCTCCCTTGCCCTGCTGCCCACGCTGCTTTTGATGCAGCCCAGGGTACGGTTGGCTTTCTGGGCTGCGAGTGCACATTGTTGGTTCATGTCCAGCTTTTTGCTCACCAGTACCCCCAAGTCCTTCTCTGCAGGGCTGCTCTCAATCTCTTCATCCCCCAGCCTGTATGGATACCAGGGGTTGCCCCGACCCAGGTGCAGGACCTTGCACTTGGCCTTGTTGAACCTCATGAGGTTCTCACAACTCTCCATCTTGTCCAGGATGTTAAAAATGATGTTAATTTTTAATGGTCCTTAGAGGTATTTCAGAAAAGACTTGAAAACATATACTGATCTATACCCAAACTGTGAAAATGCCCGAAACATCACTAAGAATGAAAAAGGAACAAAGAGGCAAGGTTATCAAAGGATTACAAAGGAATTAGATAAGACATACATACCAAAAGGACTGAAAAGCATGCACCTGCTGGTCCTACAGTTATAATAGGTATTTTCTTTGAGCAGATTGGCCTCTCACTTAGACATTTTACTAAAACGCACTGTACTGCCTACATCCTTCCAGTCTTACATTTCTGATGGTCTCTGTTGTGTCAAAACTTTCATTATATTGTGGGCTGGTCTGAGTTACACCCCTTTCAGGTCATAAACTTCTTGCTAAAAACCTAAAACAAGCAGTTGCAAGTATTTCTTACAGAGATACCGATTTTCTTCACCGTTATTTTCTGCTGTTTCTAGAAGTCTATTTCTAATTTTCATAGCTTTTTAAAATACGATTTGTACCCTTTTCCCAAACTCCCCCAAATAGAAGTAAAAGCTCAGAACGCATTGTTACCATGCTTATTGGTTATAAATACACTCTGAGATCTTTAGAGGAGAAGATTTAGGAGCCACAACTATTATGAAAAGCTCAATATTGCTATTGAAATCTGTTTTTCCTGACTGTTGGGACATTTTCAGTAAGTAGGAAAAAGTTTGGCCCTTGAGAGGCTGAGCACGACTGGCATAATAGAAATAAACGTTTGCCATTTAAATAGAAAAAAACAGGGATTTTGGACCTGAGTAAAAGGCAATAAATCTTTGTGTTATGTATCTCACATTAATTTGTTGGATTGCATGTGACATGGAACATGCAGATCATTTAATAGTGGGTGTTGTGAATACTTTGATAGGATTTATGAAAGATTACGTTGCTTTGGCATCTGGAGCATTGATAGATCTGTAAAGTCATGTTAACTTTAATGATACGATAAATATGTACACGATGCACATGTAAATATAATGATGTTTAACCAGTGGTATAAAGTGCCACAAATATACTCTGAGAGACAAGAAAATGGACATATAAATTCAATAGTTTCAGTTAGAAAAGACCATGGTTTATAAAGTGGTTCTTTGGCACTGTCCCCATTCAGATGGTTTTCAAACCTCTTGGTTGTTGGTTTTAAAATGAGGCCAAGGAGATTATAACTGTGAAATAAATCAAGAATCAATAGCAAGGTTTTGCTTTTTTGAAAATGCTCCTTTGATTTTTAGTAATAGAGGTTGGTAACTCCACTTCTTGATTTCTAAGTCTTTGTATAATAGATGATAGCATGCCTCCTTGAGTTGAAATGGGAACTAATTAAGCCTCATATCATCTTGGTGTGATCCGACAGTCAGCAGTATCCTGCTGGGGAGGTGAAGAACTACATAACATCTTGAAGCCTCTCCTCCGGGGGACAAACCTAAACCAACACTTCGCTGCACAGCAAGATTATAGCTTTTATTCTTCCTCTTCAACTGCAGCACACTCCTTCTGAAGTGCAAGTTTCATGAGATTACCTGTGCTCTCTGGGACATAGCCTAATCTCTGTCTTTAGGTATAGAAGTCCCAAATGTGCAATTGCCACACTGGAAGGAACTGGTGCATTTTTTTGACTCAGAAAAATTTGTGCAGGGACCAGCTCTAGTCTGGAGCAGGAAAACTGAGCTACTGTGTTTGAGAAAGCTAAAGTAAGCATTCTAGAAGCTAACATTTTATTTTATCAGACCACTTCCAGCACATCACCTAGATGCTCCTTGACATATACTGTTTAAAACAATGCACTTAATTTTACATGATTAATTTTACATAGTATCACACAGACCAAATAGAGCACATACAAACCCTACCAAATACAGAGAGTAGAGGAAAAAAAAAAAAAAGAATGATAAAAGGCTGTAAGGAAGACAATGATGCAAAAAGAATATTGGTTCAGTTGAGAACCTAGTACTTCATGCCTGTACAGCTGATAATACTCAGGTAAACACCTCAAAGCAGCACATTCCTTCAGTCTCTAAATTACAGTGAGTGTCTTATTGGATTATGAGCTGACTGTGGTTTTCAGCAGATACACTGCTGAACAGACATCCTAACTATGTTTGTTGATTTGTAAACAATGCATAAGTGACAAATTGGTTAGTGGTAAGACTTTGAGCCAGCAAGATAGCATTTAGAGTGGAGAGTAGATAAAATTCAGCTGATTCAAACACCAGCAATCTGCATGGTTCTTACTACAATTTTTTTATTTTTTTTTAAGAAAGTGCTAGGTTTGTTTTTTTGCCACTAAGAGCAGGAACTGCTGTGTAAGATGTGGAAAGAATACCAGATTAGCAGTTTGAAATGTTTCAAAAGACTTTTCATATTTTCTGAAAATGATGAAACAGATAGAAAGACTATGACTATAAGTTAAACCCAGTAACAGTGGAGGAGATGAGTTATGCCCAATTAATGAGAGATCAGAATTAAGCTACGAGACTCTGGAACAAGAATTTTGTGGGAAATGGAGAGGCTTTTTTGTTGCAGCTGCTAGTACTGCAGTAGGTGAATGAGAAACAACCTTTTTAGGCTAGCCTTGCTTAATCAAAGTGAGTCTTTACAAAAAGGTCAACAGGGATAGAGGATTCGTCCATTAAATACTGCCAGCAAAATAACATATATTAACCAAGTTTGTTCACAAAAAAGACGTCCAGTGACAAATACTGACTGTTTTAAAAAGAATTCCATTTTCTACTCCACTTTTTATTTCCTTTCTCAGCACAACACCTGAAATCATAAATACACAAAACCTTGTTTCCAAACTGCCTTTGTGCCAAGACTAAGAAACACAACTTCGGAGCTCAACTTCGAAAAATTCAAAAAATTAAAATTCACCTTTTATTCATCATTTATCTACTTGAACTGGTATTGATATATTTTGCATTAAAAGAAGGCTGAATTTACACGAATTGCTAAAATTTAAATGTTTTCAAAGCAGAAAGTGCTCAGTATGGATCACAGAAGAATGTTTTCAAAATGCTGGTTGTACACATAGATGTTAGGATAGGCTATTTATGCAGTAAACTCAGTGACAATGGAACAATATTAAAAATCTGAAAATATGCTAGTTGAGATAAATGCACTAGAGGCCTGCATAGCAGATTTACTGTACTAAAGAAGTTGCTAAAACTAGTTTGAATAATTGGCTATTATCTTTTCCACCAGCAAAGCTTTGCAAATCTCAAATGAAATCAAACATTGAAACTGTTAACTCACTCACAGGAGAAATTCTAAGCTAAGATTACCAAAGCTGTCTGTATTTTTAAAAATCTCGGGCCTGATGTGGCACATGTTTTTACCCAGAGCCATCAGCAAATACAACTGCCAATCAAGCGCTGACTTGGAACTAAATAATACACTGAGAAAGAAGCAATAGAGCTAAGATGAAACACAATAGCCTTATGGACATCAGCTGCTTCAGTCATGAGAAAATTAACCATTAAACCAGAAAAACTTGCTTACCCTCTCTGGTGCTGTGAAGTTTAAGAACTCAGGTTTGTAAATATTCCTAAGATGAGGGGGATGAAAACTGCCACATACCTAAAACAAAACCAAAACAAAAAAGAAGTATTTTCTTAAACCGGTAAGCAAAAAAAGCTGAGGTTGCAACTTTACTACTTTTAGGATAGTAATTGCCATTAGTGATATAAAAGCTACTTCACTGAAGAACCTTATTACAGTTATAACTCCATACAAAGTTGCATGTTTTAGCCTCAAGATCCACAAACTACAGCAAGCAAAAGTAGTTCAGGTATTTGGTAGTTGTAATTTACTTGCAACTGTGCAAGCCCAGTCAGATTCAGGGCCTCCAAAGAGCTGTGTAAACTATATGTGAAGAGCTTACGGTCCTCTCTGAAAGAAGGTACGCTAACAGGGAGAAAGGGAGAGGGAAAGGACTGATAATAGAAGTGGAGTATATACATAAGTGCATAGTCCCAAATAATTTAAGTGTTTCTTTTCTGAAGTAAAGAGGAGAACCTGGGAAGAAAAAATGTGCTCAATCCAGGCAGACTCAATAGCTTATGTCAGAGCACAGTGGACCTTTGGGAGAAGTCTGAAGAATGGACAGAAATCCTAATATTCTGCCCCACTCCACCCCCTTTCCTCTCAGCAGGATATTTATTTTTTTTTCTCCCATTTCAAACAATTTATCTAAAATCTCCTTCTGAAACAACTGTTACATATTCTGTTTGATACCTCTTACTTTGATATTCAGCACAAACAACTTGACTTTGCTTCCAAATGTCGGTGGGCTGCAGATGATGTACTGTAAATTGTCACTGTGCTATTAGAGCTGTCAGGGGTCAGGCTGGACATGTTGGCAGCTAGTTGGAAACAGCTAGAATTTCTGGCATATTCAGAGAATTGTCTTCGTGAATAAAATGGTATTGACATCTATTGATTCAAGATTTGAGGCGATCTCAGAAGATCCATAAACATTCATTGCAATTTGTTAGATAAACTATTCCTCTAAATCCCCTCCTTGTCCTTGGTTTTCTCCCTCACAGTCCACCTATATTATCGAATATTCAGCTGCCTGGAATTATGCTGGCAGAGAGGGCATCTGCTCACTGAGACCCAGAGCTCTGCTGTTCACTATGTATTCCTCCAAGTAGAAAGCATTTTATGTAGAAAGCATTAGGGTGTCACAAGCAGAAGCAACATTTTGGATAATGTGAAAGATCACACTCTCTCACTGAGGACATTTAGATGCTGGTGTACTTCAGTGGCTTGTAGGAAGTTGTCAAGATCATAACTTAGAGTTACCTAAGTATCTTTTTAAGTACATTTTTTAATCAACTTGTCATTTAAATCCTACTCTGGCACAAGCATTATTTAAGTGTCAACGGGACTCTTTCTGAATTAAAATACTGAATAAGGATTTGGCCTTATGATGGAATTAAAACTGGCAGATTCTCACGTCTGAATGCAGTAATGTTCAAAAGAACAAAATATCTGATCAAGGAAAAGAGCTAGAGAAGATTGTATCACTTCTAGCAGTCTTGTTCCAAAACCTGAGATCTTCCATGTCTTTCATTTGACAGTGGTTGGTAACAGAATCAAGAAAAAAATAAATATGAAAAATTTAAAATATTGCAATGGAAGTATGCTGCACAAATCTCACAGTAGAGCCCAGGAACAGCAGAGATTAAAAGGACTTCCTTTGTGTCATGGCTTGATGAAAACTCAATATGCAGAATGCCAAATTAGTAACAGCATCTGCACAGCAGATTTTATTGACATTAAAGAGTCAGTATACTTCCCTGTACTCCAGGAGACTTTACCAGCATGGATTTCCTTCTGGGTCCCCACAAATAAATATAATTTCTGGTCCCTATCCATAGCATTACTATTCTGTTAAAGTAACAATAACCTGAAGCTCCAAGAGCACTAATTAGCACTGTTTTTGTAATTGCAGTATGGGTAAAAATGTCCACACTTTTACAGAACTAAACAAAAATGCTATAATTGCTCAGAGACTTGTATTCAGACTTATCTTAGGTTTTTCAAGATTATTTTCTGTCACTTCTGGCTATTTCATACTCATTTTTAGGACATAACAATAGCTGTCCAAAATACCTGTGTCCAGAGACCTGTGTCCAGGCTACTAAGACACATGTAGAGAGCCCTAGCTATGTTCACACTGAATAGCACTCAGGAGGGTCTTAGGCACAAAAGCCACTTAGTCTCTGGAGTATTCCTGGCACCACCTCACTAGCATCCTCATCTACCACCTTCTTGTAGTGAAATGAGGGAGTAGAGACATGGGACTAAGTTAAGGAATAGGTAGGGACAGATAGGCTATCAGTATCCCATGTTTCTCTTTGAAGGCCATCCCTGCTCTAACCTGCCACCCAGCAACGTGCACTTGCCCTCATGGCCTCAGTCTGCCTGAATGCCTGTATGAAGACCATTTCTTTGCCCTCCCTTCTTCCAGCTCTACCCAGTGACACACTGAGGTATCTCCCTAGCAACTGGAGAACTCCCAGAACTTGGCACCCCTCCTTAGAATGGGCTTCACAGGCCTGATCAAAAGTGCAGAGTACTCGCATGTCCCAGCTGTGAATCCTTTTGGCTCTCACTCACATGGGCTGTTGGGAAGGAGCAGACTCACCGCCTGCCCTGACACCATGGCACTCGCATGGTCTCAGCCAGCCACACCCACCCAAGGACCCTGCCAGAAAGGACTGTCTCCTGACCCTGCAAGGCCTACTGAACATTACAGAGCCATACATTTCAAGTGAACCCAACTAGATGTATAGAAAAAGATATCTCTGTGGAGACTAGCTGCTATATCAGTGTATTGCGGAGTGGTGTGGGGGTGTGCCCCCCACCCCCCACCATCCCCAAAGTACACAGGCCATCTGGTTTTGTAGATAAATTGCCAGAGAATTTAAGCACTGAATATTCCTGAGTGTTCTGGACAAAGTCATGCTGACGGGAGGGGACAAACTTTTATTAACTTTAAGATTAGAAGTCTTGGTCAAGACTTATTCCTCTGCACCTGTCTGCACTATGCTATCAATTATCCATCACCATGCCTTTTAAGTGTTCCTTTCCCTCAAATGATGAACACATGTCCGAGACATACATGTACTTAGGAAGTATGAACTTAATTTTTCTTTTAATCAAATTTACTTCCCTTTCAGTTATTCAGTAAGTCAAGCAGTTTTAAATTTATCACAAGCCTCTGCAGATTTTCTGAAACATTTACAGATTTTTATCTTTGCCGTGTTCAGCTGATCCCACAGACCTTTATTAAACTCAATTAATTACACTCTTTGGGACAATGATGGGTGGGAATACCAACACCTCTAAATCATCTTCTGTTTCCTCTAAGTAGATGAACCTTTTGCACAAGAATAATTCGAATCTTCTTGTTGTGTAAACAATTTTTAATATATAAGAATTTGTAAATCAGGAAGAAGTTGCCACAGTGATTTTTTTTTTAAATAACATTATACATGCTAGTATTAGAAATTAGATGTAACAAGTATTCAGGCCTATTTAAGATCACAATATCCCACTGAACATTGCAATGAGAAAAAAATGAGAATTCAATGAAGAACAGAGGAGTTTCCTCAGTAAATATGAAGGTACCTGGAATGTTTCTTTAGTAGAAGAAGTTAGAGGAAGTGGAACAGGAGGGCGTTAGAAAAACCTACAGGGAAAGAAAGAGAAGGAGACAAATACATGCAGAAAGAGCAGCTTTAGAGGTAATGCTATTCCTGTGTTCCCAGTTTTACGAGCACCATTCTTTGTGATTCTTTACCAATGCAAGATGATGTTAAGAATGAAATTCCCTATTCTGAACTTAGGGGAGATCTTTGTAGAGGGCAATACTGCAAGCAAGAACAGCATTTCTATCTCAGTGCTCCAGGGCTGGTAATGCAGCACCAGGGAAGACTTCATGCCTGCTGCCCTTCCCCACATCTGGGGCTTTGGCAGGAGAATCCCTACAGCTTTTAGAAGTTATTTCTTCTTGTAGCTTTCACGTAAACTACCCCCTGAGACTTCATTTCCTGACATACCTCAAAACCTTTCAAGCACAGATGATAAGTGCAATCATCTTTTCTTTAACTGCATATATCCATAAAACATCTTGCCTCTCCATACTGAATTAAGACCCCATAAAACTGTTGCATGCTCATATAAAAATTATATTTAAGCTCTGTCCCCAAAGGTCATCAGCATTCCCAAAGGCCATACATATAGAGTAGATAAAATTATGAGTTTGATACTGTAGGACCAGCTTCTGAAAATAAAAATATTGTATTATCCCATAAAAGCAAAACTCACTTAAGCCGAAATAAAATAGAACATGCTCAGAATAGAAGGACATGTAGAGAGCTTTACCATACAAAAAGCTGAGGCTAACTGACTGCCATATAATGTCATAATATGTTACCTTATATGTTACCTGCATTAATTCTGCTATCTGGTGCCTAGGGATTTTCACAGCCATTTCAGCACCTCCAAGGTGACACCTAATGGGAATTATGTTTCACATCAGTAACGAAGTGTAAAGGCACATGAACACGTATGTGGAATAGGTGCTAAAACCCACTATCACAAAATCTTTTAAAAACCTTTAAATTTGGCCCTTGCTGTTCATCCACATACTACGCTAGTAATTTGTGTCTTTTAAAAGAAGTTCTCCACTCCATACATGAGAAAGGAAAGGGTTCATCAGCATGGAAGTAAGTTAGTCCTTCACACATAATCTCCTACTTTGTTCTCGCAAAGATTTCACTCTTGCTGTGGAGTGTGTAGCTTTTTAAAAGTCTGGGTTATAACCCAGTTCAAGACAGTTACTTTTGGATTTCCCATTGACAGATTATGTCAGTCCTATGAATCTGAACAGTCCTTTTCCTGTTTCTTTACTACTTTTTCTTTCCTTTTCTGTCTTTTCTACCTTCCACTTCCTGTATTGGTGCGGTGAGATGACCTACTTGCGGTACAGAGAGAAAGGAAGTAGACTTTGGAGACCAGATGTCAGCATGTCCAATGAGAGCAATAGGAGGGCTGGTGGAAACAGAATGGGCTCATGCCAACATTCTGGACAAACTCTTCAACTAATTAAAACCTCTGACTTAACACTGGGCAGTTGGGTTAAAAATATTTATTAGAATTAACATATAATGTCCCAATAGAGTTTTGACATACTTTGCATCATATTAATACATTATGATTTATTTTAGCAACTGGGTTATAACAAATTGAAGCTCTTGAGCTGCATAATGTTTATAAGCATTTATGGTTGGTTTTCTCTGGCACGCTTTTCTTAAATCCCATTATCAATTGCTTAATGTTTTGCAGGCTTTAAACAGCTTGGGCTACAGTCCATGAGAAAAACTGCGTTAGAAAGTTAAAAAAAAAAAAAAAGGCTCNAAAAAAAAAAAAAAAGGCTCAGCTTCTTCCAATAACAAAGCCAGAGAAAATGATTAAGTTTAACAATTAAGAGCAAGAAAACAAACTTCTAAGTGCTTAGTTGATAAGCTTTCTAGCGTTCATACTTTGGAAATGTGCACCGGATTACCGATGATGGCTGAATTACTGGCAAAGGTGACATTCAGGAATTAGGGAAATGCTTATTGATGTCCAAGAAATATTTGCCAATTTGACTGAATTGCAGTGTCTGAAGCTGCCATTTGCAGATATTCAGTGGGCAATAATTAAAAACTGGCAAGGAAATTCTCAGAGCAGTGTATAATACCACCACCACTCAGAATGAGCTGTGAAGATAAACTGTTAACATTTGTGAAACACTCAGATGCTATGATAATGAACTCCATGAAAAGCCCATGAGAATAGTAATAAATCTGTAATCAAGTGTGATACTAGGATGTTGTCTAGTAAACAGAACTGTGTACCTGACACCGAACACTAAAATGTTATTGAATTGCCACTCAGTCACTAGTAACTGTCTACTCTATGGACTGCCTAAAAGAAGGACCATAAAGAGATAACATGCATATATTGATATATGGAGATATAAATAAGGGTTTGGTAAATTTTACACACAGAAGTGCCAGATTAATTTTGGAAGTTCGAAACTGTGATTTTGTACTTCCAACGTTTCAGGGTTTGACTTTGCCAACTTAATCCCTGAGTGTTATTAAACTGGTTAGTTTCTCATGTGACTGAGCAGTGTCATTATGTCAGCTGAGAATAGAATAGTGGCTTTCTAATAAGGTGTGTCAACTGGTTGAATACAGTCTTCCCCCCCTGCCACCCCATACAGATGGAAACACATCGGAATAAATCTAGTCTAATCTAATAGCCCATCTCTCAGAAAGAAGTCACAATTTATTAAAAAGTCATCTTGAAGGAAAAGTTGGATCCACTGTTGCATTTTACAGCTGTAGCTGTGCTCTCTGCATATTTGTACAGATTTATGAACTGCACATTCTGTTCCCTACCAGATCCTTGACCTATTGTACACTACAAATTTATTTTCCCTGGCAGCAGAAAGGGAATGATTAAACCAGGTGAACTGATTACATTCATATATTCATGTATAAAAAAATAGCTCAAATACTTTTAGCTTAGATGCCTTGCAATGTGTGTAATACCTGTAATTACACCTGTAATGTGTGCAATACCTGTACCTCTGTTGGCTCATTTCATTTTTATTTTGTGCTGAGAGAAAACCATATGACAAAAGTCAAGCCAAACATAAGATATTCGATTAGAAAGTGGATATGAGCCAGTATTTCTCTGAACTTAAGTCTTTCTCTATATATAAACATCCGTTCGATTTGATTACAAACTCTAAAGTAGATCTTTTCAGCTATCAACCAGAAATGCAAACACTAGTGAATAAAACCCATTTCTCTTTCTGGAAGATCATCATAGCATATGCACAAAAACACCTCCTCAGCTCCACCATGCACACCTCAGTAGGTTCTGTAACTGGGAAAACAGTAAAGATTCAGCTACTACCTGGGAAAGCTGAGGATGGAGTCAAAGCACTTGTCCTCTGAGCAGGAAAAGAGAAGGCTGACTCAGCTTTCAGCTACATCAGCCTCCCTTCTTTGCCTGATGAGCTAGAGCAAACAGAACAGAACTGTCCTAAAGGAAAACAGTGCTAAAAAAAGAACAGAGCAGCACCAGAGCTAACAAAGCATCTAGCAGAAGTTCACTGTTCTCAGAGAGCTAAAGGTTGATTTTTACAATTTGTATCCTTGTGCATTTTCTCAGCTGCTTGTAATTTAATCTTCTCTCCTAGTCTTTGGTTCTACTACCTCAGAACAGGGCCAGCATGGCCCTGTAACAGATCTCCAGGGCCAGCATGGTGGGTACTACCCCAGAGCTCACTAGCAGTGATGACACTATCACTTAATCACCCTCAAACTCTTTAACACCGTTTGTGTCATGGTACCTAGATGGCTCTCTGGCTTCTTTCCTCATAGCATCATCTTAGCTGTGACAGCAGCCCACTTTCCCATCCCTCCTTTTTCAAAAATTCTCAGCTGTCTGTCATTCATCCCCTTCTGCATTTCTCATCCCTCTCTCTATTTCTTTTGTATGATAAAAATAAAAATTAACGTATTTGAAAAGAAGAAATGCAACTATTGCAACCCTGATTGCCTTGATGAGGACACATAACTTCTCTCTGCTATGAGTTCAACTCAACCTGGCAACACCAAAATTTATACATTACCTAACATTGTGGGTTCGCAGGCCTATATGGAGTCTACCACTGCGGCCAGAATATAAGCAATAAAATGACACTAGTTCTTGTCTTGTCCTTTTCTCTGAACATTCAGTCTATTTTGCCCACAATAATGAGAAGGGATGCACTAAAGATGATGGTATTGCCACGATTCCTTTAGCAGATAGTACTTTATTTGTTACAGTCAGAAATCACCAAAATACTAATAGCTCTCTGTTGAGAAGGAATTCCATAGAACAGCAGTCAGGAAGGTTTTTGCACACTATGCCATATTTCAGAAATTTATTTAATTAAAGGTCCACAAAGCCTGTGATTGAGATACTATTTGACCTCTCCCAGATCTTTCAAGAGATGCATTTCTATTTTTGAATTGTGAAGCATGCATGTTAAAAGTCATGAGGTTAATAAGAAAAGCCAACTAGGAATTACTGATTAATTTAACAAGATCTACCCACTGAACTCCTTACTTTCTAGATTAGCACACAATATCAGCTGAAGAAGCCCAAATATCACTTACCTTTGAAATAAAATACAGTTTTAGAGCAACTTTATCATTTATAATAATTACTAAACTGATGAAATGCTGGTTTTCACAACAATAAACTCAATTATCTTACTTAATTGTGTAAGTGGCTTGAACTATTACGTTAGCAGTACTTACCA
>VZTV01044120.1:0-14159 GCA_013400875.1 Anhinga rufa | reverse complement strand
TGGCAGTACTGCTCACATGTGATGCTCCATTGCTGAAGGGTGTGTATTTGGGATACACTGCCCGCTTTGCCTTAAAACCTGAGGTGTGAATCTCAGCAATTGCTGAAAGTCTTCCACTAAAAAGGGAAAGAGAGGGAGAGCAAACCTGCAGTTATCGTCTGGTATGATTGCTCTCAATCTCTTCTAAAATAATGGAATAAATATTATGAGCGTAAAAATCATCTGGAACAACAGGAGAACCATGACCGAAGACAGTTTGTATTTTCAAAGAACAGATCATGCCAGACAAATGTAATTGCTTTTTTGCCATTTTCTGGGTTAGTTTACGGAAGGAACAGAGTGGCTGTAATGTATCTGAGCTGTACTATAACATTTGATACAGTGGCTCACAAAATCTTATTAGAAAAATAATTTATAATGTCTTGGATAAAAGTGCTGTCATGTGGATTGAAAACTGGCTGAAGGAATGTAAACAAAGGATAATGAGTCATGACAAACAGCACTGCGCTGAGCTGTGAAGAGGTATCCAGTTGGGTTGCCGCAGGAGTTGGTGTTAAGCCCAGTTTTATTTTACATATTTATTAATGCTCTGGAAAAAGAGATGAACAGCCTGAGAATTAAATTCACAGATGATACCAAATTACTAGATGTTGTTAACACCAATCAGGACAGAGATATTATATAGAAGGAAAACAGAGAGGATGGGAATGGGAAGAGTCAGTGACCAGATTTACTTATACAAATATGTGAGGGAGGGTTTTATGTCCCAATTGATAACAACAGGAGCCCACTGACAGACCAGCCAAAAGCAGCTTACATCTGGTCTGTCAAAGGCTGGAGCAGTGAAATAACAACAAAACCAGCTAGGAGATAATTATTAATTATAACATTTCCCAAAAGATCCCAGAAAAGACTTCACTCTCATTTTCTAGTCTCAATAAGTTTCAATGTTAGTGATTTTCTAAGATTTTGTCTGGTTGTATGCTGTGGAGTACCTTATAGCAAGGTAACAGGTAGTCATCTGTCTTCACGTAGCTATATTTTGTCACTTTTCTGAGGAGAAATCAGTGGTAAAAATCTCACCATTTTCTTTGTATACCTTGTTTACTTGTACTATTAAGATGAAGAGAATGGAATTAGTAAAAACTGACACAGAGGTAATAACATCTTTCAGGAATTTCACTCTCCACAAGCAACAAAACCCCCCAGATTGAATCTGCTTAGAAGTGTTAAAGCGAAAATAAATTCTCCAGGTATTTGCAGCAGCTGCCTAATAGATCCCACATTACAGAATGAAAAAAAGATTTTTTTCAAGCACTATGCTCTATGTGTTATAGAAAAACCTGTGAAAGTATTCCAATGTCTTATTCTATTTTAATGAAACTATATGCAGAGTACTTAAATACAGTACATTTTTATTTACTTCTTATCCATTTATAGAGCACATTTGAATGATTAATTTGATATGTATCTAAATTTTGTCAATTAAGTTTTTGCACTTTTTATATAGATTAAAGGAATTCACATGGTTTCAATGCCTTTTAAATGTACATAGACCGTATGGTCTATAAAGAATCTTTCTCTACTACTTTGTAGCCCAAGGAGTAGAAAAATCTAAATAGACTGTAGGTCTAATGAGACTCTTCCGTTCAAATAAAATTTTGCCTTTTAAGATAATATTATATTACTTAAAATGAAGCCAAGGAAAATAGATAGGAACATCTCACATAAAAATGCTTCTGAATACTTGCAGCAAACAAAACATTCCACAATACCTGCAAGTGTTGAGACCTGGCTTCCTATCATTTTATGTCTTGAGTTTGATTGACTTTGGTAGCTAGGGAAATGCAACCTCAGGGTCAAACTTTTTTTTCATGGCTCAATCCAAAGTAAAATTACCCTTCCATGTGAATTCTTCAGTATATGTGAATTTACAGTGTAACTTTTCACACCAGGTTATTTGCACAAATCTTTCAACTTTAAAATTATTATTTTTTTTTAATTTGGTGGAAGACGACTGAGTTCAAAAGGTACTGAGGATGATAACCCTTCCAAGTCACTCCCACAGAAAACCTTAACACATCAGTTAAAATAAAGCCACCCACTAAAGATTTCATTATTGTCTACTTTCCTTCCTGGCTGGTAAAGACTGATATGGAAAATGAGAAAAATCAACTTGAGAGGGCATAAGTAATTCACAGGGAGGTGCCTTCAGGTTGCTTCAAGTTATGACAGAAGTTGACTTCAGCAAAGGAGTGAAAACCATGTCTGGCTCCAAGTACAAATCCTGAATGTTTGAGGATCTGATTTCAGAAACTTAGCATGGTACAGAGCAGAGTCCGTCAATGACTGCCATGAAAGATGAAATGAATCAGTCTTTTGAAATATCTATCACTGACAGTAGCCGCAATTTTTTTCATACAAGTATCAACAAAGATACTCCTAGGGAAGTAAGGTTAAAAATTTCCAGAGGAGTTTAGCTGTAGTAGTATCCAAATAAATATACGTTTTGGTTTTGTACAATGCTATTACTTGTATGACGTAAAACAGCAGTGTGTGGATGCTTTATATTTTAAGGGAATGTTACATCTCATAAAATTCTTAGGACTAGCAAGGGAAAAATCACTGGGTCTGAATCTCATTTGATAAAAACTGGTGTAGTTACTTTGAATTTAGAGAATGCCTTTCAAAGGTGATAAAAAAATAATTTAAATGGGTTCTATTATATTACAATTTTCTGTTTTTTCTCAAGAATTGAACACATCTTTTCTGTGGAATATTTGCAGAGACTTTTGCTTCCACCAAAATTTGTACAGAAGTTAAACCCAAATTTGCCTAGAAAAGTTATGTTGAGCTTGTTTCTCGCAGTGATCCGGCAACATCTTTGTATCTGCACAGCATTGCGATTATCTCACAAATTCACAATACTTTAATACTGAACCATACTATTTTCCATAGAGGCAATATCCTCAGTGCTAGTCTGAATGCTCTGAATGTTAAGTGTCTGGCTCTGGCTGGATTCTCTACATTTTCTGTCTGTGAACACGTAGCACATGGCCCTTGATTACTACTTTTAAATTGATCTGTGTCTGCTATGAAAATATATTGCTTCATAAAAGTCTTTCAGAGTATCAGCTTCCAAATTAATGATTTTTCTCTCAAGCTCTGACTTTGAGAGCTTACAGTACAGAATCGTGCAGTCCAGCTACTTGAATCAAATTGAAATCCATCCATCTGCAATTCATATCCAAATTCTTTCAGTGCTGTTGGCTCATCTCTAGGTGAAGAACAGCTGTTGTCCTGTTAAAGTGACTGTAAATAATTCTAACTTCAGGCTTCAAGAGTGAAATTCACCCTGCTTCACTGGGGACAACTTAATCCCTAGGATGTTCCTGGGTTTGGTCTTCAGCTGGTGGGAGCTACATAACTGTGCTGTAATCACTAGAGCTGTGCTGCTTTACACAAGGTGAAGGAAGATCTGGCCCTGGTAGAGTCAGTGCACAGAGGTGCAGTGCTGCACGCTAGCTCTGCAGCCAACAGGACAGCATGCACTTGCTGGGTCCAGTGGGGTCATTACACTGAGCCACAAACCCTGACTTGTTATGCTAACGGCACAGGGCAATATATCCAGGTGAGGAGGTGAAAAAGGCCAGTGTTTCTTTCTTGTGCTGCAACCATCTCTCATTTTCATCCCCAATGAGCCTGTTACTGTGCTTTTTTGTGGGTTACATGCATTCTGTAACAAACAGTATCACACCAGAGAAAGACTTGTTTACAGCAGAGATTCAATAAAGTGTCTAAAGGAAGAATTTTCCAATGAAAAGAGACGGGCCCTAACCAAGAAGGAAGGTACTTGTTGTTAAAGCAACTGTATCAGAATAGGAGATGAATCATGATGTGATAGCACTATTTGAAAGGATATTTTGAATGGAGCTGTCAGCAAGTGTTTTAATAGCAAGTCTTCAGTTTCTGCTATATGGGGTTTTTAACCACCAAGAAGAAAATATAAGTAACAAGGAGGGATTTAGGAACTGTTTAGTGTTTGACTGTTCAAAGAAAGAAAGAGTCCTCCACATGCATTGCAGCTAATGAAAATTGTAATTATGGGGTTTTTTTCCTCCATTTGCAGATGTTAAACACTGTAATAATGCAAAGTCCTTATGATTTTCTAAATCTTCTCAATAAGGAGGATATTATCTACTTATTTAATTACCGAATCTCTGACAGCAAGGAGCTGCTACCACCAGCAGCTCCAGCTCAATCACATAGTTCCCTTCCCTAATTAAATGGCCTTTGCAGTTAAAAATAAAGTAATACATCAATCAAAAGCCCAAACTGCCAACAGATGATAGGAAAAAAAAAGCACTTCAGGGACAGATTTTCAATTGCTCAGCACCCACAACTGCGATTATTCTTTTGAAACAACTCAGTCCTCCTTTAGGCACCTAGGATAGAGCCAGACAGTTCAAAAGTGCTCAACAAATATTTATTTGGAAAATCAACCCCTAACTGTGGCTTTGTGTTCTACAGCAACTGTGGCTTGCAAGAGTCAATTGCAAGTCACCTCCCTGTTGGAGGAAAGTCACCATCATCACCCCTTCTGCAGGAAACTATAATAAAATACATTACTGAAGTCATCTGTGCTCTTGCCATTGCTTACTGCAACAAGAACAGAGGCAGCAGGTATATCAAGAGACTGTTTTTAGCACACTGCCAGTGAAAGCAGCAATAGCCCTGCACTTGGATTTCTGTTGCAGCACTCAAAACCAGATGTCCATATTGCAGCACAGACCCCTTGCTAGTTTGAATATCAAGCTCGAACTTGAATGCTGCTGTCTGCATGGCATTCCTTGAGGGTAATGTGCCATTGTCAGGTTAAAAGATTTCTGAATGTTCATCGGTCTAAGGCCAAAACTTGAGTAATAATTCAAGACCACTTTACAGCTAATAAAAGCTGCAATAGCTTTCTCTGAGGGCACAGAATATAGTAGAGAGGCCTTTTAGCACATACCTCCCCTCCAACAAGAAGCATGTGGTGGTATTAGCATACTACCTGTTTATTCAAGAGGATGTACAAAAAGTTCAGTTAAGAGTTCTTTTCTTTGCAGCCCACAGCTGTGTAAATATTATCCCAGCCTCTCCTTTGACATCTGTCTAAGCCTGAGACCTCATGTGCAAAATGATACAAATGGAGCTCAACACTTCTGTAGCCCACCACTGTGTCCCGACACACCTATGACTGAATATCTAGCTTCTCCTGTGAGAGCAGTGATGCTGTATGATGCATGCCTGAAGCGACCTCATTTTCTAAAGACAACTTTATTAATAATTTCCTGGATCTTAACCATGGAGCTGAGTATGATGAAAGCTTTGTGGAATCAATGTACCAAGATTTGCATGACAACCCTAAAAAAGCAACCAAGTTGCAGCTCTGTGTCGTTTACAACTGCTACCCCACATATTTTCTATTTTGATTGGCCCAGATGAAAAGCTGTGTTCAGTATTAGAAACTTCTCCCCATCACTGCTTTCAAGTCAATACACTTTTGAAGGTTATTTGCCTTTCCCATTTTCTCTGCAGTAGTTAAGGAGAAGAAATTCTTTCTGTGTGCATCAGATATCCCTTACTGAATGGGACAGAAACACTGATATTTTTATATTGCACCGTGGGTCATATTTATGAATTGGTGCATGCTTCATCATAGCTCTAAATACTGAAATGTTTTGGATAGGTACAAAGGGCCTGAACCTGTTCACCTGAGTACCTCCAGCTTCCACAGATCTCCGTACTGAACTTACAAGCTGATTTTGAAAAGGTAGAGCTTCCTGCAGATCAATGCTACCTACCAAAGTGATTTATTCAAGACAAAAAGTAAGGCAAAGCCTCCATGGTAATATGATTTTCCACCAACTCCTTTCCCATCACCACAAAGAACTAATGCAAGGCTCAGATCTCTTATTTAGGTCTGTAGATCTTAGCTGAACTTCTCTTTCAGTTCATGCCAACATCCTGAAGAATTTCTCTGGCAATTTTTTAGGGCCTCTGAAGATACAGGGATCAGTGATAAAGACCTTGATGGGGTGCAGAGATCACTGCTGTATTAACTCCCATGACACTCCTGACACAAGCTGTGCTACCCCCAGCCCGTTTGAACCTTGGGGATACCCAAAAACCATTACAATATTAGGAGGGCAGTGAGGATCACTGGACTCTCTCCTAACTTGGGATGGAATATGAGAAAGTGCAATGGTCATGGGAATGGACCAGCAGCTCCTCTGCATGGATGGGACAGGAGGTAAGCAGTGGTCTCCTAGTGTAGGATGAATTCCCCTTTTTTCTTAGTCTTCCTTTGGTAACTTTCTGGGAATGAAAACTGCAGTACCTCAGCCTAATTTCACATTCTTTAAAACTGAGATCCAGACATTTTGCCACAAATAAATATTAAAATATAAACATGCAAGTCACCATCTATGCTTATGTTTTCCCTCAATGTAACTTATGTAGATTGCTGCCTATGTGCATAGCTTTCATTACAAATAAAACATAAAAGCCAATGCATATCCTGAAGAGCTGTTTTTCTTTATTGCAACACCATTACATGAAGCCTACTAACATAAACAAAGATTGGACTTGGCTTTTTTTGAACAAATAACCATTTATTGTCAAGGCTTTTCTGGAGCTTTCATTTTCCTTTTTGAAAAACATGATCCTGTGCCAACCTAACAAATGTGTAACATTAAGTAATAAGCAAAATAATGGGACACCCTGCCACAGTGGTTTATAGACAACTTTAGACTGTCACAGTTGTACAAGTCTAAGCTAAAACAGAAACCCGGTTAAATAAAGCAGACATATTAAATCAAAACCCCACCAGCAGAGTCCCTTGGGGCATAGCTGCTGTTCTTAAACACTACAACTGGCCTTTCAGGCGGGAGGATGCACAGGAATAACAGTCCAAGGGCAGAGTAGCCCACGTGCTGCTCTCTCCTCCCTGCCGCTGGAGCAGCAAGCAGAAGCGCACAACCAGAGAGCCTTTTCCCTGTATCATCTCCTGGCACAGCGGCAGAGGGCACAAGACAGAGCTGTCTCAGTCCTAAACGAGCAACCACGCTTGCGGTGGGCAGATCAAAGGAGAAGCTCCCACAGCTCTGCCGTGCAGACCTGCCTGCCTGCTCTGTCTGCTGCAGGGCAGCAGGTGAAGCTCTGGCCCCTGGTGCTTGTTGAATGTGAATTCCACCAGAAGTCTCCATTTTGAAGTTATCGTGAATCTCTTAAACTTAGCCCAAAGTAATCACACAACAACCTATCCATTAGACAATGAACAGAGATTATTCAGCTTCCTTGTACCACAACGAAATAGCAGCTTCCTTCCTGCCAGTGATTGTGGTTGTGAT
Source organism: Anhinga rufa (assembly GCA_013400875.1). Classification (NCBI taxonomy): domain Eukaryota; kingdom Metazoa; phylum Chordata; class Aves; order Suliformes; family Anhingidae; genus Anhinga; species Anhinga rufa. The sequence continues at coordinate 6,765 of VZTV01044120.1, read as the reverse complement.
TAACTGCGCAGTTCAAGGTGAAAGAAGAATGCGGTTCCAGGCATATAAGGCTTCCTTTAACCTCAGCAAAACACAGTGCCAGATATTTCAATTAGTGTGTACCAAGGTCACAAAATCAATTTCTTATCGCCGAAAAACACACATACTGTAAATTTCATTTTCAAGCCATAATCTCTAAATTAAATCTGTGTACCTAAAAAATATACAGTGCAAAATTGCAGCCCTTCAGCCCCCTCCTCCTCCTCCTGCAGCCGGGCAGCATTTTCACAAACATCACCTGGCTTTATGCTCTATATTTAGAGCACAATGTTTGGTTAGATTCTAATCTTCTTGGAGAAGTCATTATATCTTTCTTTGGCAAATAGAGGCCCAAAGTGTCAATTACCTTCTTAAACTCTTTCATACACACAGGGCTGAGTGGGGTTTGATATTCTGTCTGCCAACAGCTCAGTCGGCAATTTTTCACAGTCATACACAGAAAAATTGTGCACCAGCAAATCATCTGAGATAAATTACACATTTCAAATGAGGTTACAGACAACTTCACCACTCCTGACCAGTTTATTCTGGAAGAGGAAAACAAACAAACAAACAAAATCAAAAACAATCCTAAAGAGAACACTTTTCTACTATTGAACTCTATGAGTTATTGAGCAGAGACAAAAGTAATATCAGTATGCCAGATTGGTAGAATATTACATAGAAATCAATGTAGCTGCACAGAAATGACATCATTGTCTCTTATGTGGGTAATTCCTTACGATACTTCCCTTGTTGTGTGGCTAACACTAACTTTATAGCCCCAAAGGCAGCTGCAGGATCTGATAGCTGTAGCAGGCTCTACCATGTGCAGACCTAGGTACAGAAGATGTCTCAAGGAAGTGGAATTTATGGAAGCAATTTCTTTCCAATAAATCCCGATCTTTCCTTAACAAAAGATAATTTCAACTATACAACCCAGAACGAGTAAAACTGACAATTTTGAGATTGCTTTAAATTTTTTTCATAAAAAAGGTTGCTTTTTATTTGCAAACCTACTTATACATAGGTCCCTGTGTGCACATTTGTGTACTTTTAATATACATGTATGAGTATACATGTTCTGGAAATATCTTCCATCCTTTTACTTCAAACCAACAAGTGAGAAGAATGTGTTGTTACTGTTGGACCTTCTGGGACCACTTCAGATGCTAGAGATACAGGAAGTGAATCATATCTCTGGCAAACACAAAGTAAGCAGACTCTGAGATAATAAGTTTAAAGCTCCTTAAATGTATTTTTCCCCATCCTCTAAACACGTAACATACCGATTGATTCTTAGGACCATAAAGCAGGATGAAAAGAGTATTTTTTCAAGAAAGGAAATTAGCATTATTTGGCAAGGGTTAAAACACATTTTGAATTAAACAAATAAGAAACCATCCATGTGCAGCTGATCAGCATGAAAGTTTGGATACATTTTTGAGAAAGAAAACTAACTCCTTTCTACCACATCATCTACACACATTCTAAAAACTCTTTTTAGATGCAAACAGGACTAATTTAAAAGAGAGACTGGATATGATTAAAGATGTAACAAGAGGAAGTTTTGTTTCTTTCTGGCCCATTAAAAAAATACATTACTGTATTTTAGTCATGCTCAAAGTACTGTTTCAAGAAAATGTAAACAACAAACATGAGAAAAAAAGATAGAGTTGCCTTCTTTTTCCCTCTCGAAGTTTGCATGTTATGAGTCTATCATGGGCTTGGTCCAGGGCTTATTAAAATGAGGGTCAATTTACAAATTATTATAGTGTATCTCTGGCCCAGGTAAACTGTGTTTTCTGGCAGTAAGAAGGAGAGCTAACCCTCTGAAGATTTCTCTCTATCTCATTCAAGTGAGAAACTGGGACGGATTTTTTCATATCAGTGAGAAAACTGGATTTGGCATTTCGAATGCATAAAATGCTTCGAGTCAAAATTTTATGGACTCAGCCATTTACAGAGGTAAGACAATTGGAGTAAGACAGCCTCCACTGTGTCTTATTCAGCAGGATCATATTGTTACTTCAAACATATTGCACTGCTTTCCATCTGACTAATGTTCTCATGCATCATCAGGCGCTGTTGTAACACACTCTCCCCTTTCAAATTCCTGATCTACTCTTAAATACTTCAACTAAAATATACTTTCAATAATAGCTAGTTACAATAAACAATTTCAATTATAAAAAGCAAAGTCGACTCTACAAAAACACTGTTTTGACTAACAATGTTAGCCAAGGGGATGGCTATTTTCAGGACCATAAACACGGCTCCGTCCTTTGCGACTGGAAGATAACCATGCAACAGCTGGTTAGTCCCCAGCAATCTACATACCTCACAGCCATCAAGACCTTCCCAAATTCACAGAAAAGTGTAACATCTTGCACATGAAAAGGCAAAAGCCATACATAAAACTGTAGGTCTCCAAATGGCCAGGAACCTGCTATGTTAACCCGTACATTAACACAGCCCTTTCCCAGGCAAGTGGACCACCATGTACTGGAATATCAAATCTTCCCAGCTAATTTGTCCAGGCTTTTCAATTCCATGATCTGCCTACAGGTTTAATCCAGAATGTCTGAACGAAGATACCTTGGCTGGGTAACATCGCACAGCTCAGCAGTCAATCTCTGCACTTCAGGAAAAGGTGAAAAACATTTAGTTACATCATGACCTATGAAGACATGGAAGGGAAGAAAACTTTTTGTCCACTGAAGAGGAATCCTGAAGGCATGACCTTAATTAAATATAATACTTGCATATGCGACAAACAGGATGGTGCTTCCTAACGCTTCTTGGGATCACCAAAAAGCCAGACACCTAAGCCTCGAGTAGCAATTCTGAATTTGAAGATGACTTCTGCCTTTTCACACAGCCCATGCTCTGGTTTTACCATGCTCCACCCTGAAACCATGTAAAAGATCCAGCAGAATTTGGAGGCAAAGCAGCAGAGATTGGGAGACACAGGAGGAGGGACAAGAAGGAAAAAGGGTAAGGGAGAGTGAGAGACAAGCCCAGAGGCTGTGACGAGTATGTCAAAAGGGCTGGGAATCGTTGGTCTGCTTTGGCCTCCTGCGTAGCACATCCCAAGTTTTCCAAGCTGTCACCCACTGTGTTAAGCCCTGTTATTTGTGTTTGGCTAAGGCATATCTTTTTCCTGCTGTGCTATGCTAGAGCAGCTGCAATTTGCCTTTTTATAGCTTGTGGTAACTGATAGCAGTGAAATGAATTTAGGAAGTGTGTGGATTGGATCTTCCGTATCAGTGATTTCAGACTATTTGGTAAACACAGAAGTGGCATCCAGTGATGTATGCATGCTGGTAACAACAACAAAAAAATTCTCCTCTGGTGAACCAGCATTTGGATTAGATAATTTTCTACTGAAGGACATTTCTAGGTAGAATGAAATGATTATACACAGTTGTTTTACAGGGTCATGTTAATTCAAAAGGTAAAAGTTTCTCAAAACTATACACCTTTTGGGTGCTGCAGAATGGCAACCGTGACACCAGTGAATCAAAACAAATTCAGTGACTGCAATAAACATTGGTGGTGGGACACAGTGACATCACCTTAGAGCAAGGAGCTGACGTCTCACAGGAAAGCTCCTTTTTACAGATGGCAAAAGCCAGAGAGTTGGTTGTATGACCCTCAGTAAAACAAGAAAATGTTTATGTTCAGATATTGAGTAGGCTTTCAATTTGATTCAGCTGAGTTTACACAAATTGCCCTGTGTTCTAACAGGGATTCTATATTTTGATATAAAGTACCACTTTGCCCTGATGTATTTTTTGCCTCTGGAAAATGATAAATCCTCCTGCACTGCACTTCAGAAAGAGTCAGTGCCTTGCTTCAGTACAAAGTTTCCCAGATAGCCTAAGTTCCTGCTCACTATTTCTGGAAGAGCTGTAACTATTTTACAAGTAAGACTGATTAATTTTGCAGTATAATTTGCAAGTGACATTTACGAGGGAATATTGTGTGGGGATATCTGGGAGGGATGTTGTGTTCAGACTTTTCCTGCTTGCCTGCCTACCCTCCTGGAACAAACAGCACTGCTTCATTTTCCTTCCGTATTTTGCAAAGTTAAAGTAAACACTGTGATCACACTGTTTACTTTAATTTCCTGCAGTGTGCCAGCAAAGCAGCAAATTGGCAGTCAGCAATCAAGAAGCAGCCAGTATTGAAACAGCAGAGCTGCTTAGGAAAGCATCAATGATGCCAACTCATTTTTCTCTCTGTTTTAAAAATAAAATATTGGCTTCTATGAAGTTTTACTTCCACCCCAAGCTTCTCTAAAGGATCTGAAATTTTGTTTGTTTCCTTTAATTTTCTTTTGGAAGAAAGCTGGGATTATGAACAACACCTAATTTATATGGCTGACTCTTTTTATATAAAGAAATGGATTTACAAATGTGGCAAATATATGCTATTTATCTGCAAAAAATCCATGGCATTTTTGCACAAGAGGAAGTATACTTATCTATAGATCAGTCTTGTCTGGCTATATTTTTATTTTTATGCCAAGAGCTCTAGCTGTGCTACTTCAATTAGGTGTACAGTAATGTGAAGCCAAAGCCTCTTGCATTACATTCAGAATACACATCTGCCCAAGACCGAAGTCCTAAAAGGCAAATAGTTATATTTTCAGAGGCTGTTCTCTCTCATCTTGTACTACATAAAGCAAGGAATATAAATACAAAAGAAGAACTAAGAAGAATGGGATAGTATTTTGTACCTCAGAGGTGTAAAGCTTGACAAGGTGACTCATTTATGGCTTTCTGGAAGATACTCTACAGAAGGAATTTAGTGCTATGTAAGTTATAATTCCAATATATAAAAGAAGACAGGTCCTACAATCAGTTATTCTCCTGACTATGCGCATTCCTGCACATATTCTTGCTGAAGACAATGAGATTATGAAGAGGATTAGCTTTTTGTTAGACTGGCCAAAGTATGCCTTCGGAAAGTCCAAAACACGACCTAATTTAAAGTGGTTGAAATCTTGTGGGAAAGATTGTAAGAGGATAATTATTTTAAAAGCCATGACTTTGACACCAGGAAATTAAATTCATATCTATATGTCTTTATCTATACACAGCAAATCCAATAATCTTGAGCTCTCTGCAGCCACTTAGCCAGCTGGCAAAGGGAGCAAAGTAAAAACTAACAAACCCCATTCCAAAGGTATGCTGACATCAGTGATTCATGATTCATCAATAATGGTGCTAGGAAATAAATGTAACAGGGCATTATTGCCTTTTGCAGCACAGTAAACTCAAGGGAAAATGTCTAAGTGTATCACATTGAAAAGACAGAGCTCGCAAAGAAATAAGTTTTACAAGTATTTAAGACGTGCTACAAGCAAGTGAAAGTAGAGAAACAAATGTAAACCTTTTAAATACAGTGAGAATGCACCTATAAATAAAAAGGGACAGTTTTCCAGCTATACAAGCTTAAGAGAACTAACCTGAAAAGTAGCATTTTTTGGTTTTCAACGTTTTTACAAGGAGAAAGAATCTGAATTTCTTGTTCCAGAATAAACCCTCAAAACAACCACCGTTCTGCTTTAATTGTCTACCAGGAGAAGCACAATGAAGAAGTTGGTTCTACGCTATGCAAAATTATTAATGTTGTTGACAGTAATTACGACTCTCACAACCTATCTAAATAACTAAAAGGGCAAACATGTAAACACAACGTACCATATATACTCTTTAGAAAATGCCTGTATTAGCACATAATTGATAATCTCCTTTGAAGGTGACTGGACTATCATTGTAAAAGCCTAAGATTATTAACTGAAGAAAAATGAGTAGCTATCTCTAGAACAGCAGATACACCTGCCTCTTTTGCCACACAGAACAGCAAGATCTAATACATCATTAAACAACTGAGGGTTTGCTTTATGTTTTTGTAGTTTAAACTATTAATGATAGGGTTTTAGCCTATATTTCTAATCCTTTTTAAAGCCTGCTCAATTAAAATTCAGGTTACTTGTTTATGCTATTAGAGGACTACCGCACAATATTAATAATGCACCGTGTAACATGCTGCCCTGGAGGAACGTCGTCTCTCTTTCAGGGGCAGCAGCCGCATAGTTCTGATACAAGCTTTGCTGCTTAGCTGGAGGGTAAGTGACTTTGGTGGTTGTTGAGGTATTTTACCAGAAAAAACACTGGCCTCCTGACATGAGCCTTGCTTCAAACCACTGACACTTAACTACAAAGCACCACAAATACATCTAGTAGCTGGTTTGCCTGGACTGACATTGGAAATTTTATTTTGAAGACTGAATTTCCAAACACTTAGTATAATTCTTAATAAACAATTAATTGATTCACAAGATTTTTGAATGTATATTTCACTGTACTGGATTTTCTTTAAATGATCAGTAAATGTTTTTATGAATTTTGAATGCAGATTTCCCTAAGAAAATACAGGCAATAGAGAAAGTAAGAAAAAGATATTGTATGAGAAAAAAGAACATTGGAGGTAAGATATGTTCATCCTCACAGAAATGGATTTAATAATGCCATAATGGGTACATATATAATGGACTGATTTAAGAATGTCAGTAATGACAGTGAAGAACAACAGGTATCTTTACTGTAAATATAATTGATGATTCATAACAACTTTCTAGAAAAGTCAGACAATGTAGTGGGTATCAGGTCATGGTAGATAAGTGCTGGTTTGATTTGTTCCAGGTAGTATTGCTAAAATTTGACTTGTTTTTCT
>VZTV01044119.1:1657-19338 GCA_013400875.1 Anhinga rufa | reverse complement strand
GGTGACCTGTTCCAGTGTTTGACTCTATCATGGTGAAAACATTGATGCATAATCAGAATTTCTTTTGCTGCAACTGATGCCTTTGCGTATCCTTGTTGTACTTCTAAGTATGTTTCTCTGTTTATCGAGGCCTCCTAAAAATAAAGCCCTTTTATAGTATCACTTAAGGGGAGTTTTATGTTTACTGTGTTGCTTTCTAAAAGAAAGTGTTGTCTTAGGTGAGCGGTAATACTATCATCACCTGTTATGCAGTGGAAATTTGGGAGCCCTGGCATTGAAGTTCTGAAGTCCTGATATACTGTTATCATCCTATTTCCCCTCTGTAGAAAGTGTCAGTGTGCTCACTGAAATGCTGACCTGGCATAACCATGTACACCTTCCCGTCCTCAACTTTGATTGCATTATTATAGAAATGCTTCAGGTGCTGGGGCTTCTCCATGTGTACATTGAAAGTAGCAGTGGTGGTCTTGTTTGTCACTCCCCAAGGACCCAGGAAAGTACAAGGAGAAAAAAATCAGCAGGGAGAAGGTACAGAAATTACTCCACTTTGAAGGTTAACCTCTGTGTGCAGCTTACCGACAACACGGTGACCCTTGCCATTGTCCACAGCTCCTTGAAGGCCCAACAATCCAAGAACAAGGTGCCCTACTTTCATTGACCTTTCTCGTGTATCTTGTGACCTGCACATACTGTGTACGCCTGGGTTGCTTCAAAGAGGTGTTAGACCGTGGCTCTCCTTCTGGTGCCTTATAGCATTAAGTTCATTATAAGCCTGAGTAGCAATTCCAGGTTCCAGGAGCTAGTTACACAAATGCCTTTCTCTTTGGCAAAAATGACACACATTCATAATTGAAAAGCAGGAACAGTTTGAATATTGTCCTGTATCTCTGCTACTGCAGTATGATTCATAAATAATAATAGGGACTGGGCTTGAGGACTGGAGGTGAGAGGGAGTCTTTTGGAAAGAGCTCTAATAAGAAGGATAAAAATGAAATGTGCTGTTGTACAATGTTATAATTGGCTGGTGCAATTACATTTTGTTTACCTTATGGTAATGGAATTTATTTTCACAGGTATACTTCGAGAATCATAAGTGTTAGATGTACTGCAGAAGAGATCCTGACTAGACTGGTGTATTTCCCTTGGACCTCTGTGGGCTTGGGAAGAATAGGATTACATGCAAGTGACTCTTGATGGGTTATGTGGCATTGATTTGTAAAAGGGGCTGCTCTTTGATTTTCTGAGTATAATTACAGAATCTCACTGTTTTCTTTTTCTGTTATTGATGGCTGAAGGGCTTTCATAGCAGTGAATTTCATCTCAGGAGAACTGTGATCTCTACCTTTCTAAATTGTGGTGACATGTTGCCATTGTCATTTGTACTAACAGCTGATATAGGCGGCAAGGAATCACTGCATGAATAAGGAAAGAAATGCATCTTCATTTTATTAATGAAAGCAGAAAGGGAGCTGTTCTGGCTCCAGATTTATAGCTCTGGAGACTGAGGAACTTCAGGGCTGTTTAACTCAAGTGGCAGAAATTAAGGCTACTTTATAATGTCCTAGCAAACATATTCCCTAGAGGAAGGCTGTGTTAGTCTCTTAGTCATCAGTCTATTAATACTAGTATAATGTGGAAAATTATCCCTAGCACTCGGGGCTGTATTTGGTCTGGAAAGCCTGAGTCCAGATTTGGAGGAAATTAAGAGCTGAGGTGTGAATGTGAATTTTTATTACATGATCTCTGCAGTTTGAAAAGAATGTTTTTTTGTGGATGAGACAGAACAAGTTTTTAGTCTGGAATTTTCAAAGATTTTCAAATAAGTACTCTGTTTTCTTGCCAGCAACATCTGAGCACAAATAACTCAGGTATTCCTGTTTTACTTTGTAAATGATGTAATGGATAAGTTATACAACTGCTGGGAGGCAATACAGGTCCTAAGAAGTAAGCAGAGTAATAAGGATTCACAGGCGATACCTAGCTCTTACTATCTGTCTTAAACTTCACCACTACTTCAGTCCAAAGACCTCTGAGACTTTGGGGAGGCTGAGTGGCCTGACACCTGAACTCCTTTCCCTGCTAGGCACTGAATTGCAATCCTGCTGCCCGACCCAGGGATCGGAGCTAACTATGAATCAGTGACATGGGCACTTCAGGTTTTTGTTACAACATTCCTCTGCAAGGTGAGAGGAAAGGCCATTCCACTGATAAAAGGTGCATCCCCTTTGGTAGGTGAGCACAGTAAATGTGATAAGATAAATAAAAATAAATAAATGTATGGCAAGTCAGCACCTTGCCACTGCTGGCCAATCCCCCCTGCAGAGCTGCAGGAGCTCTCCTACTGATTTGTTTCATTTGTACTCAGGTCAGTTCACACTGTAATGTGATACAAAGTCATCTGCGTGCCTGGGGTTACAGACGGCAAGTCCGGCTTGAAGCCGGCTGAATGCAAGCATGAGACTGGGCTGAAGTCAGACTTCTGCTCTGTTACAATTCAGGAAATGCTCGTGCTGATCCTGGGCTGACACAAATTTCACAATCCCCTTTGCACTTCTTCCCTTCTGATCCCTGGTGAGCTGAGTGAGTGGTTCCCAGCCAGGCTTCAGAATGAGAAAAAAATAGCAATATGTTTTCAAGAGCCCTTAAAGAGTTTTATTTTTTACATTCCTTGCAAGCTACTGCTGTGCTTATTTGCCTATCAATTCATTTTCTCTTTGCTGGTACATTTACTCTATATTTAGCACATTTTAAAAGAGGACAACTAGGTTGTACAGACACAAAATCACACAGTAGGGCCTTATTTACTATACTGTAATAACTGTGTTCATAAATCTAACCTTCCTCTGGCAACTCATATACCTGTCTTTTCTTTCTCCCCTTTGATTCCTGTCCTTGGCTCTCTCTCTCTCTGCTGATAGCAGGCAGTAAGAGCTGCAGTTGTTCAGTACCTCTGAGTATTATGGTCCATTTACTTAAACGTGGATGCTGATATTAAACTTAAGGCATCCAAGTTTGACTCTTTTGTCTTACTTACATTTTTGTGATGGTCTGTTGTTTATACATTTACAGTGAAAGACATTTCTGGGATATTAAGATTTATACCAGGCAGGAAAGCAGAGAGTGATTGTTTATCTCAAATGCAGTTTCCTCAGTTATCTGGGTTTTGAAGGGGTTTTAAAACGTTAAAATGTACTTTGAGTAGCAGGTGATGGTATATTGAAAGCGTTTGCTGGAAAATATTCAGTAGGAAATTTTTAAGGACATACGCTTAATTTGACTTTTATAGTTTATAATACTTCAGTTTTATAATAACTATAACATAATATAGGTAGTATAATTAATAATGATATGTTACCATATAACTATATGTAATTTATTGAAATATTTATTAAGTATCTTAAAAAAGCTCCACTGATCCCTTGAAATAAGGTAAAATTAAAAACTATGAAAAGCAAACATTTTTCTTGGACTTAAACTTCTTGCAATTAGAGTAAATGGTGAGGTAGAGGGAACTCAAAATGGGCCAGACTGAAAGAAGTTAATGCTAGGATTTCCTAGTAAAGTGCTATCACTGGTCTCAAATATCAACTCCTCAACTTGTTTGTGAGCCCTATGGGTAGGCTGTAAAGCTGTATAGGCTGTGCAATAAATGCACAAAAAGAGGGGTGGAGAACTGAGGTTGTAGTTTTGTCCTACCAACTTTTAAGATAATCTGTTTCATCGGGATATATGTGTAAAAGTAGGCATAGCTTTCAATATCTTTCAGGTCCATCACATGTTACTTCCCTGTGATGGTCTCACCACACTTAGGGAGATAGATGGGTATATCAGAAAATTATCTACACATTATTTGTCATATTTGGGCACCAGTGACAACAACCTCTCTGCTTTCGAAGACCCCAGGGTTAGTGTAGTGAGGAAAAGAAATAATTTTTTACCCTGAGGGTCTAGTTCTTCCCACACAGCACAGAGGGCAGCTGGAAGCTTGTGTGGGGGAAGCTAAACTGCTGAAGCATTGAGTGCTTAACATGGCATGAGAATACGAATGAGATGACGTACTGTTCACCACTGCCAACCCTTGAAAATAAGCTTGAAAGAAATCCTGATGGGATTATCGCAAAAAGTCCCCCTGAAGAAAGTGGAGAGGTTTCAGAAACAAAATCTATTATCTGTCATTCCATCATTAAGAAAGTGGAAGAACTGGCAGAAGAATTGTTGGCCAAAGCTTGAGACATCGAAAAATAGGTAAGAAAAATATACTGGGGAAATAGTCCCTGGGAAGACTCCCGTGCTGGCAGGAGGAGGGATGGTATGGTTTTACTGGCCTTTTTCATCTCTCATTTTTAGGAGTCTATTATGTTATTTCGCAGAGTGAAGAGTGGTTAAAATGATTAATGGACCGCAGGGCTTGATGTATGAGCAGACGGCCAAACAAGTGGATCTGTGCAGCCTGCTCAGTGTGGAGCGGAGCGAGGGATGTCTGAGAGTTGCTGGGGTGGCAGGCAGGGGTGTTGTACCCTGCAATTTGAGGAGGTGTAATTAGCAGAAATGAAACGACAATTAGCCTAGAAAATCTTTTAACGCAGCTTTTTATTGTACCCACCTGTGACCTCTGTCAGCAGCGATGACATCCCCTCCCAGTCCCATCCCTCCCCAGCACCAGGCTGGTGCCTTTAGCTCTCTATGCGCTGCTCAGCTGCAGCACCAGCACCCAGGGCTCCCTGTCTCCCTCCCAATCTGCCTGTCCCTTCCCGTGGTTCAGGGTGTGTATTCTGCTCCCCAGTCTGGCTCTGCAGCTCCCACCTTGCCGGAGAGCTGTCACAGGCCATCTTCTGGTAACCCCCAGAAAGGCTGGGAGGTGTACTGCATCACGTGCCATGTTTAAACAAAAAGAGACCTTAGGCTGAAGGGGAAAAAAACCCATTGCAAATTAAGAGAATAGGCTGAATTAGATGGAGAAAACTTCAGTTTATGAAGGGGCACATAATACTAATTTCAGAAAGGTCTCTGCAGGTATGAATGCTCTGCTGACACCACCCCTGGAGAAACCAGCTGGGGTAGAAGGACTCCTCCTTCACAGCCATTCCCTCCTATCTACCACGCCAGACCAGATGCCAGTTCACCTGCAGACTTGGAGCAGAAAATTGAGAGCAGCAGATGTTGCAGCCTGCTGAAAGCTTGATGGTAGCTGAGTGTTTGAACTCCTAGAGAAGAGCTCTTGTGGAGATGGCCGCTGTCTGACTGCGGGATTGCAGCACACTGTACTTTTAGATGGTTTCAGCATTTTACTGTGAAACCTCCTCATGGAACTAAAACCCCCATATATTGGGATCTTCCTAGCACTCCATGCAACCACTTGATGAAAGTACGTCCTGCCACTCCACTGCCTTGCTGGAGTCTTGTGCTGCAGTGTTGTTGGTAGTGTCCTTCTCCTGCAGTGTTTTGGAAAAGCGATGGGACTTTTTCTCTGCATGGTTAGATTTGAGCCCTTCTGTTTCATAAGGAGAAGAAAGAGGAAATGGTATTGTGTGAGCACTTTCTGTGGGAAGGGCGGGGGGAGAAAAAAACCATTTTTTTTAATCTAGTGAAAAGAAGGAAAGGAATATCATCTGGCTTTTTCATTCAAGTTTCCATCATGGCACAATCATGTCCCATAAGCCCTTAGACATTTAATAAAACATAGGCACTTTGCTCTCACTTTAAGCCCAAGTTCTGTCCAAATAAATGTTACAGAACCGCATAAACTGCTCCACTGTGTCAGACTGGAGGCTCAGCCACCTCAGTGCTGCCCTAATGATGCCCTGTTACAGCTGCTTATGGAAAGGTTTCTTATCCACTCAGTGGATTTCTACAACGGCATAATGTTGTTTTCCATTTTACCCTCTGCCTTATGCTGCTAATTTTTAATGGTCTGTTTATCATTCTGACCACTGCTGAACATCGACTTGAAGTTTACAGAAAACTCTCCACTGTGAGTCACTGCTGGTGATGCAGAATTGTTCCTCACTGTGTTCATTGCTCGGCATTTGTTAACTCTTAATTTTGTCTGTGCTCCCCGTTGTTGGCTTTGGTTGATTGCAGGTTCTCTGAGATGGGCACCAAGCAGGGTGCTGGACCTGCCTGTGATGCTGCATGATGGCAACTAAATTATTCGGGTTTATTTTCTCTGTTTGCTGATGAGAGTAATTAACTTCATACAGAACATGATAAAATAATATATTAATGTCATTGCAAACCTGTCCTATTCTGCTTTCTCTAAAGCTGTCATCTTCTAGGTGAATGAATATGGCATCTTATTTTGCATGGCAAAGGATGTGGTGGAGATTGCCAGTGTTATGTAATTTTAATGCAGAGAGGGTCAGCTGTACATAGCCAGTCCAAAGCTCCTGCTTTTCTTTTGTATCTTTTTTATTTTCCCTCCTTAGACCGTGTAGTTACCCAGTGATTTTTTATTAAATTATTTATTGTAGCTGGAAGATTGATGTTGTTTCACTCTGGTTCTTTGCAGCTTCCCAATTCTTTAGTTGTCAGAATGACAAGCACTCAGTGATTAATTAAAGCCTTTATTTTGCTCTGTTATTGTTCATCTTCAGTCAAATCTAAATCCTTATGTATTCCAGAAAATAATAAACATTCCCCAACTACAGGCTTCTAAAATTTAGATCAATGAATGTCTTCATTTATTTTTCATTAGTTTTATTTTTCTTATATTTAATTTTTATACACACACACGATATATAAAAAATATATTCTTGTGAAAGATGCTAAATAGAAAACTCTATACAAGAAACCTGTGAGTATGGCCTGATGCTGGATTGTCACTACTGTAAACTTCTTCACAGAGCTTTCTTTCTGCTAAGGAAGGAGAGAACAATTAAGAGTAGCTCCTTGTCAGGACTCAAACCTCCCTCTCTTACTGTCATTAATTTCAGTGGTTTTTCTGGTGTTCTGGACATATAGCATGGATTCCTCTCAGCTACCTTTAAGTGTTTGGTGGTGATATGTACATCTGAATTAGTTACCTTAAGATCTCTTTATAATTGGTAGACAGAAATAAGCCCTTTCAAAGGTGCAGTTTGTCTCATATCAAAGCAGACATCTAAAATAGGGCTGCTCATCATATTCTCTTTCACTGATAAGAAAGGGATGAGCCTAGACATTTGGTTAGATAATTCCAACTCAGATACACCAGGACTTGGACTGAGGCGACTGATTTATTTTGTGTAGCTGGACACAGAGAAACCAAAATCTCCCAGTTCCTGTGTTGGGCCTGGGGCAGGCTGCCATCTCATTCCTAGTTTCTTGTGACATCTTTCTCAGTCAGGAATGCCTCATTCTAGAAAATGTTTTTGAACATCCCCTTTCATCTACCTTTATATGCAAAACTTAGTTTCAGTGACAGCAGCTGTGGATGGCAGAATGCATTCATTTGCATGAATTCATGCCATTGAATGTGCAGAAATATGCTAACCCAAGATAGCCCAGCCTTTGCAGTGTTGGACTTCTGTGTAATTTTTGCAGGTGTTGCAGTGAAGTTATTGCAATGGTGGAGCAACCACAAGCTGTGGGTGTTCTCCACTGGGATAGGTGATGGGGAGGCACTGGGCTACCTGAGCAGCATGCCAATCAACCTTTACCCCTGCAATAGCAGTTCCTAATTCCTCTCAAAAAGAGCTGATGGGTTGGCTGGAAGTGTTTTAAAGTATGCTTGGCTTTCTGGAATTGCTTTCACAGACCAATTTCTTTTTCATGGGGTCTCATGTGAGAATAAAGTCATTAGATTTGTGATATGATTCCCCCAATGGCCGACTCATGAATTCTTCTAATGTTTCAAATTGTCATGTATATAGTACATCAGATTTTTGCTGGTAAACTGGATTTGTCTTTATTTTCAGTCTTTATTTAGGATTTTTATCTAATTTATTCTTGTGCTCCTCATGTCTTGCTTCCTCTGTTTAATGTTGCCAAAGATGTGATTGACTGCACCTGAAGTTACAGCTACTTGGCCCATTTAAAAAAGAAATTAATTGGCTCAAGTAAATGATGAAACTAAAATGCGTATGATAATACTTTTGCTGATTGGTTATAGTCTTCAATTATGGAAAACTCAATAAAATCTTAATTAAAAAAAAAAGATAAGCAAAAAGCAAGTAAGACCATTTTTTAAAAGATCCTGAAGTTCCCAATTCTTTATCAGTTCCTTTGATGGTATTCAATAGATACTTACTCTGCTTTGGAACTTTACAAATGTCATTCCTGAGCTACTGATTCTGCTAAAAGGATGAGGATCAGATGTGGAAAATGCAAGGTACAAAAGAGTGTGTCTGTTGCCAAAGTGAATACCTGTGCATATTCCATAAAAGATTTCTGCATATGTGATTTTCAAATTTTTGCCAGCCACTAGCATGTCTTCCTGACATATTGTTATACATGGAATGACCTTTTCATGTAATTTCAATTGTAGAGTGTAAAGAAACCTCCCTATCATTCTACCTCATGAACTTGCATAACAGAAAAGGATGAAGATATTTCTTCCTGTTATAAAATCTGTTTGACTGTATTGAACCCAAAAAATGAGAGACAGCAAGAAAGAAAATTCGACAAGTTTTCCCCACCCCCTTCTTTTGCCAGAAGAATTAATTGCATGTTTCCTGTGAAGAAAAGCACAATGGTTTTTTATGGTACATTTCTTGTAGTTTTGTTACACTGTCACAGAAAATTCTGAATTTTCAGCAGGTATATATACATGGTGTAAAGCACTGCTTCATAGAAATCTGACCAAATGTTTAGGGCTGGGATAAAGAAAGGGTTTAGGCATGGTGATGCTCAGAGTGGCAATGTCCCCTTAGGCTACACTAGGGATTAGGGTTGAGGCCATCCTCTGTCCATAATGCTATGGGGCAGATTATTTTGCTCAGATAAACACAGTTTAACACTCAGTTAAACACTTTCCTTTCCATTCCATGCAACAGTATTTCTACTAACAAGATCTCTACTTTCAAACTTCTTATTGGGACCATCTTTGTGCTGGGATATCTCCTGGATGATGACCAGGCATTATTAAAGGGACAGTGAATTGTCAAAGGCCATATCAGGGACAGAACTGACACCTACATGTCTGGATGATCACAGGACAGTGCTTGAACCTGTGTCCTTGCCCTGTGTTTTCTTCTATCTTTTTTTTTTTTTTTTCCCCCTGTAAGGCAGACATTGCATCATAAGTGGGAAAGTGCTAGGAAACTAAGACAGGGATAGCCAGCAAGAGGAGCACTGGGATACCTAAGTCAACTAAATGAAATCTAGCAAAGGGAGGTGAATGTCTGGAATAAGTATACTGCACTGTATACAGTTATAAAAATACAGCTGTGAGTCAGGAAGAGGACACCTGACTTCCAGATCTACCCTTTCTTGGCCAAGTTTTCTCACTGCCAGGTTGCAGTCGGGCTCATTACCTGTTCTCCCTCTGACATCACCCGTTTTGCTATCTCAGCCACAGAGAAGTCCATCTGCAGTAGAGGGCGAGAGCATGTACCCCCTCAGGACACCCTGTCGTCTCTGGTTAGAGCACTCTGCTTATGGTGGGGGTGGAGGTGGGACTGATCTCAACTCTCCCATTTCCTGGACAAATATGTTAATTGGCAGGTCACTCTAAACTGCTTCAGTTGTGGAAAATACCTGCTCAGCCACGGAACTTAAAGTTACGAATAAATGTTTTTTCTAAATACTTTAGGCAGCTGAACAAGTTATGAAGTTATGCATTTTTTCATTGTTTTCCTGAATGTAGGCACCTGAGTGATATAATTGATGTACTTTGTTTGAAACTCATTCAATATAATTATTTATTTGATGATGAATCCATTAATCCTACATTGGATTAAGCCCTAAGACTCGTGTGTCCAGTCGTATTTATACTTTCTTTTCAGATGTTTCTTAGGCCATTCTTCACAGAATCTACAGTTTATTTGGCTGCATTCCACAGGACTTTATTCATAGTGATAGAATTCTGTGTTGGCTTATTAGGCTGGGCTAGTAAGTGGTGGTAGGAAGTCCTTTGGCTTAATCAGTAGCATATAAATCCACTGCATTGTCTGTCTTTTTCATAATATTATGAAAGTTTGAAGCTGGATGTAGTTTTCTGCCTTCTCACCTGCTGCCATACCTTGTCTTTTCAAACATTTTTGCTTCACCCTTGTCAAAGCTAATGGGAGTTTTGCCCATATGTCAGTGGAGGGTATTTGTCAAACTTGAATGCAAACAGCATGCAGTTCCTTCCTGTAGGTGGGTTCAGAATATAGTCACTGCATTTTCAAAAATATGTTACACAATATTTAGATGTAAGTAGTTAAGTACTACCAGATTTAACATGGCTTTTGGAGGCATTGTTTGTCTCTTCCACAATGAACAAGGCTGAGGTCTTCTGAAAAATGATTCTATAATAAAATAATCACTCTTATGCACAAATGAAAATTACATAGAAAATCACAAATCTAATAGCTCCTAACTTTGTAGTGTTTGGCTTTTAAAATGTATTTTAGCTTTTAACATGTTTGTTTTGTATGTAATTTTTTGATATATTCAAAGAAAGAAAAAAAACGTTATGTGGAAACTGAACAACATTTTTAGCAAAGTTTAAGTTACAAGCCTTCAGCACTACTTAATTTTTCCACATAAGCTAAAATGCTAGCTAAGCATGTTTGTTACTTCATATTCTGAGCAGGAGGAAGAGTGCAGGGAAAATATGATTCCAACTTCTGGAAACATCTGTGAGTTGGATATTATTATTGGAGTCTGGTTTGGGTCTATCTGAGTACCTTGTAAATTGAAAAAGCTGAGGCAGGGTTTCTAGACCTGTGTGCTGACGTTAGAAGCTTTGTGGGGAGCTTAGTTTGACTGTCTGTTGTCTCTCTCAAGAGAGGGTGGCAGGGACTATATCACAACTGCACTGTGCCGCATGTTACATGGTCAGTGGTGTTCAAACAGCTATCACAATTAACATCAATGACAAAGGGGAATTAAAAAGGAAGACCTGCTTTGAGTACACTTAGATATTTCTGATTCTCCAGCCCTGATGAAATATTTGTGTTTGTGAAAGCCCTGGCTGAAGCAATCTCAGCAGTCTCTCAGTATGTTTGAGAATGTGTGGAGGTGGATCAAGTTCTGGAAGACTGGAAAAGGGCAAACATGGGACTTAAAAAAAAGGCAAAAGGGAAAGTTGTGGAATGATGGGCCAATTCCTTTTGTGGGAACATACTAGATCAAAAAATTCAACAGTCTTTGTAGGGGATCTAAAAGGACACCAGATGAGTAAGTAGTAAATGAGTAGGCAGCAAATGCAGTGAGTGTTAACTCATTTGTCAGGATTAAATCATATCAGATCAATCCAAAATCTTTTTTAATGTGAAGTAGCACGCCTTAAGGGTATAGGCATCGTATAGCTAGGCTTTGTTCAGACTTCTTACATTGTCTCACATTACATGAGCAAGTCGGGATTATTGTAAAGCGGGGAGAAAGTGTCTGGGGATTCTATGTACAGAGCAGTTGCCGGAGCTTCACTGTCAAACTACTAAGATGAATTGAGGAGGGCTCCACAAGGATCTATCCTAGGCTTAGTATATTTAATGTTTTCATTATAATCCAACACCAGGTTGTTAGAATATGCTTATTAAATCTGCAAATGAAATGAATCTGAAAGAGGCAACAAACAGATTGAAAGATAAGAATTAATTCAAAATGATCACAACAATTTAGGGAAATAGTATTGAAAACAACATAGAATTTAATTAGAACAAATGCATGGTTCTGCACTTAGGCAGGGATAAACAGTTGAGGAAATTCAATGTGAGAAGATGAGATGAGATAAATAATAGTCTTGCAAAAAAGTATATGGAGGTTACAGTGGGCCACAAACTGAATGTAGGTTAAGAGTATTATGCTGTTGCACAGAGGTCAAACATTGCAGTGGGATTTATAAACAGCAGCATAGTCCATAAAATTTATAATGTAATTCTTTTTCAAAACATTGTTACGGTTTTTGGGGTGTGAACCAGCTGGAAGGAGTACAGAGGAGGGCTGTGAGGAAAGCCTGGGGATCTACAAAAAGGATGGGGTGTTTGGTCATCTTAGAAGATATAAGATAGACAAGAGACTTTATAACAGTATCTGAATATGTAAAAAAGTTGCAAAGAGAATGATTCCTATGGCCATGAAGGGTAAGGCAAAAAATAATAGCTCAAGCTGCAGAAAGAGATGTTTACTTTAAATTTTAGGAATGGTTTTCTAATGGTAGGAATTAGTAGGCATTGTGGTTGCTTAAGAGCATTGCACAATAATTATCATTAGACGTATTAAAGAACAGGTTAAGCAACCAGGTATAAGATAGTTTGGGAATATGACACCTGTAGTAGTTTCTTGTTATAGTAAGAAGAATGAATTAGATAATCCTTTTAAATCCCTTCTAACCCTTCTATGTTTGTGCAGTTTTGTGGTCTATCTAGGCCTGGTATAGGGAAGTAAAGTATAATGGGGAGCTGTCTTTGCACCATCTCCTCTTCCCTGCAGGTCTCTGTCAGGTCCAGACAGCGTGAGGAAAGTTGCAGTGACTCCTCTATAATAGTGATAAGTAATCTTTCTAAGTGATAACAGTAATTATAAATATATGTTTAATACATATAGATGACCTCAAGATGGGTGGGAGTGTTGATCTGCTTGAGGGCAGAAAGGCTCTATGGAGTGATCTGGACAGGCTGGATCAACAGACTGAGGCCAATTGTATGAGGTTCAGAAAGGCTCAGTGCTGGGTCCTGCACCTGGGTCACAACAACCCCATGCAATGTTACAGTCTTGGAGAAGTGTAGCTGGAAAGCTGCCTGGCAGAAAAGGACCCAGGGATGTTGGTCAACAGCCAGCTGAATATGGAGCTGGCAGTGTGCCCAGGTGGCCAAGGAGGCCAACAGCATCCTGGCTTGTATCAGGAATAGTGTGGCCAGCAGGAGCAGGGCAGTGATTGTGCGCCTGTGCTCGGCACTGGTGAGGTCACACCTCAAATCCTGTGTTCAGTTTTGGGCCCCTCAGTACAAGAAGGACATTGAGGTGCTGGAGAGTGTCCAGAGAAGGGCAACGAAGCTGGTGAAGGGTCTGGAGAACAAGTCTTATGATAATTGGCTGAGGGACCTGGGGTTGTTTAGTCTGGAGAAAGGAGGCTGAGGGGAGACCTTATTGCTCTCTACAACTACCTGAAAGGAGGCTGTAACAAGGTGGGTGTCTGTCTCTTTTCCCAAGTAACAAGTGATAGGACGAGAGGAAATGGCCTCAAGTTGCGCCAGGGGAGGTTTAAACTGGATATTAGGAAAAATTTCTTCACTGAAAGGGTTGTCAATCATTGGAACAGGCTGCCAAGGGAAGTGGTTGAGTCCCCATCTCCGGAGGTATTTGAAAGACTTGTAGACGTGGCACTTCAGGGACATGGTTTAATGGTGGACTTGGCAGTGTTAGGCTGGTGGCTGGACTTGATGATCTTAAAGGTCTTTTCTAACCTAAATGATTCTATGATTCTGTGATTCTATATTTGTTTTTGGTCAATGGTTAATGAAGCAAGCCATTTATTCAGACACCTATATAAATGTTCTGACTCTCCCAAAGGTTGAATGACTGTGGATTTTACTGAAATTACTGTGAACTTCAGATACCTGGGACTTCTGCAGATTAGATTTTTCTCCAGAAACATTTAATAGTCTTTAAAAGGATAAGTTATTTTTATTAAAGCAGTTGCTTATGTTCAAATCAAAGTTGATATTTCAAAAAGTCATTGTACAACAAAATGCTAGAAAAATATTTGTTAGACTTCTTGTCATTTGTGGTCATGTTGCCCCTACTGTTTTTGTAAAAACAGGAACATATTAACCTCATCTGTGACTGCCGTTGATGTAAGAACTCCTGTTCCCAAGTGATCTTCAAAGCAAAAATAATAGGAATAAACATGAGGGCTGTGCTATATCATAAAAAGTCATGAATCTTCCTTTAGGACAGATTTTAAGAAAAACAAGCAAACTGCAAACAAAGACCATGACAGTCTTTCCTCCTGCAATAGTAAATAACTGATTTTGCTGTATGCTTAGAAGACTTCAAAGCTTCCTGATGCTTTCAATTTTATTAAAACATTCGACAGTCAGGTTTGTTCAATATGCTTTTTTGAATTTCACTGGCAATAGCACTCACTATCAGTGCTTTGAAATGGTGTTTTGTTTTCTCATTTGGTTATTTCATCATAGCAATACCATTAACACAGCCAAATAACTATTAGAGAGAAAACACTAACCCCTGCCAGGTGTTACTATTGCTCTGGAATAAATACTGTAGGTCCAGTGCAGGGGCACTGGTGGCCAGAAGGATCCTCCAGAAGTTAGTGGTCGGCAACTGGTTAATAAACTGTGTTCCTGTTATGGTTTCAGCTGGGATAGAGTTAATTTTCTTCACTGTAGCTGGTGTAGTGCTGTGTTTTGGACTTAGTATGAGAATAATACTGATAACACACTGATATTTTGGCTATTGCTGGGCAGTGCTGAACTAGTCAAGGACTTTTCCAGCCTCCCATGCTCTGCCGGGTGCACAAGAAGCCGGGAAGGGAGGAGGCACAGCTAAGAGAGATGATTCAAACTGGCCAAAGGGATATTCCATATCATATGACGTCATGCCCAGTATATTAACTGGGGGGAGTTGTCAGGGACTGGGGGGGAGTGTGTGCAATCGTGGCTCGGGAACTGGCAGCGTCGGTCAGCGGGTGGTGAGCGGTTGTATTACTTGTGGGGTTTTGGGTTTGGTTTTGTTTTCCTTCCTTTCGGGTTTCGTTTCTCTCCTTCATTGTTTTCCTTTTTATTATATTATATTATCTTAATCATTGTTATTATCATTACTATTATTGCCTTTTTTTTTATTCTAATTAGTAAACTGTTCTTATCTCAACCCGCGAGTTCTCTTGCTTTTGCTCTCCCGATTCTCTCCCCCATCCCACAGGTGTGGGGGGAGTGAGCGAGTGGCTGCGTGGTTGCCAGTTTAGTGCCGGTGCTTAGTTGCTGGCTGGGGCTAAACCACGACAGTTCCAAATTAGCCCCTATTTAGATCTGTGATGGAGAGGGTGAAGCGGGCTTGTTATTTGTCTTTGATGGTGTGTATGAGGGCCAGGTATAGCTGAATTCTTTCTATATAGCAGATTGCAGAGACTGCTGTCTAGCTGCATTCTTTAAAAATGGGTGGGATCTGCAGCTATGAGTTGGCATTTTTTTCCCCAGTGGATGGTGGAATACAGTGAACGTAGTCATCTGTTTCACTGTGTGGAGCCACAAAGAGCTCCCAGTATTGCCTGGGGAATGAGTGAAGAGATTATGATGGGACTGAGGCTAAAGAAGATCTCTTAGACTCCTCAGAAAACTTCTGTCATTGTCTGCCCTTTCCTTCACTGCTGATGCCACAGCTTTCTGGGTAAAGAAAGAGACCATCTGACATAATTCTGAAGTCTTTCCATAGGGATGGTTCCTATATGTTGGTTTGCAAGAGTGAATTCTCAGAACTGAGCTAGCTACCATACTTTTTTTTTTTTTTATAATTAGTGCTTACTAATTCAAGAAGGCAAGGGGTCACAGACACTTTTACAAGTGCTTATGCTTTACATGGAATGTCTTCCCTTTTCCAGCTGTTGCTGAAAGCTTAAAGCTATGTGTAGTGTGTTTACCAGGGCAGGCCTAAACCACAAAGATTTTATGTGGGTTTGAATTAGCAGTTTGTCATTTTGGAAATTCCTTTAAGGATGAGCCAGAGTACACAGAGTTATGGTCTATTGTTTTAATTTGGACCCATCCCTAAATTTTATTCCTACTTCTATTTTTATTCTATCATGAAAGGACAGAATACCTGAAAAAATGGCAAGTCCAGACAACAAAACATCATCCAAAAATTAGCCTGCTCTTCCCTTCTTCCGAACTTCTTTTTATTAAATGTGGTATGTCTCTGAAAGTCTGCAAAGGTTTTTGTGATCAGAAGAGCTATTAGAACTCCACTTTAGCTCTAATGTTCAACTCTGCCTGTAAGATTCTTGCTGTGGTGATGTCCAGGCTGTGCTTCTGCCATGTCTATCACACATAAGATCTTCAAACTAAAATATCTCAGATAGTCCACTGGTATCATGTGATTCTTCAACCTGCTTGCTTGTTCTTCATATCTCAGGAATAAGAAGATACTTGTTGAAATGTAAAGGTGATTATTTCAAAGTGGTTAAAAGAAGGGAAGGGCCAAGCAACCCAACATTTGAGTGTGGAACTCCTGGAACACAGCAGGGTTGGGCAATTTAATAGATAACAAGGATTTATAGAATACAAGGTCATACTACCAACATTTCTGGAAGGAAAATAAAAGCTCATGCTTAAGGATTTAAGGCTAACTCTAACTCTGGAGGATTAGGATGAGATCTTTATGGAAGCAGATTATATTTATCTATTCTTAAAGTTTTCTCTGAAGCATCTTGTGATGGTCGTGAATAGAGACAGGATATTGTAATAGTTCAACATGATTATTAAGGTGGTCTTAGAGCCACAGCAAGGAGAAAAGTGTGTATGTGTGCGTAAATGTTGAGAGTTACCCAGGAGAGGTGACTTTTACTGGATGATACAGTCCTTCCTATCACTACAGCTGATCACAGACAAAGAAAGTTGAAGGGAACCCTATGGTATCTCTACTGTCTTGTCCAGTGTACAATTCTGCTGCAAGCTGTTTCCACAGTGAGCAACAAAATGTTTTATATATCATTCCCTCTCTCTGACTTGCATCTTTCACCTAGAAACCATCTCTAAAAGCACACTGAAGTATTGGAATTTAACATGAGGATGACAAGTAGGCACTGTTTAACAACTGCAGAAGAAAACTGATTCAGAGTCAAATAGACTTTTTCAGACACTATCTTTTATATTTATCAGGGTGATAGATGCGAACACTGATGGTTGCCACTGGCAGTGATGTGAGAGCATGGAAGAAGTAGAGCTGTCACACCAGCTGCTGCTGAGAAGAAAGTACTGGGAGAAGAGCCTGGTCCTTTGGGAGCTGCGTGGACAAAGAAACAAGAATTTTGTCATCCCCAAACTCCTTGGCTATCTTGTGAATTTTTGAAAAATTCACAGCACCAAGGAGACTAAAGGAGAGGTACGTATGGACTCACATGGGCAAAAGCACTCACCTGTGTGTGTGCAGAAGACTAGCAGGGCAAGCCCCTGTTTTGTGCAAGCCCTTGCCCCAAAGCTTCACTTCTCAGAGGTTTTTTCTGTCTATTACCGTCAATGCCTGGCTATCAGCAAAAGCATTGCTCTGTCCTCTTCACAAACTGCTTATCATCAAAGGTGTGAGCTGCACATACATTTTCCAGCCCTTCCTCCACAGCTACTTGTCATTAAATGTGACAGGCTTCTGAAGAAGTATTGTTACTTGTAAATAAAATATGGTTGCTAAGAAACACTATGATTAACATGCTGACAATACAACCTTCTTTGATTGTTTGGGCACCAATTGTCTGCTTCTGTAATCAGTGAGGAAATAATTTTTGGAGGAGATTTGTCAGGCTGCAGAAAACTAGGGTTTTTGAATTAAATTAGAATCTAGTGTTTCCATACAAAGAAAGGGTCTCCAAGCCATAACTCTTCTTT
>VZTV01044110.1:1905-11931 GCA_013400875.1 Anhinga rufa | reverse complement strand
GGTGCACTCTGCCCCATCACCCAAATCATTAATGAGGTTGTTTAACAGGACTGGACCCAGTTTTGATGCCTGGGGTACACCACTAGTTGCTGGCCTACAGCTAGGTTTCGTGCCAGTTTTCAATCCGTCTCAAGGTCTGCTCATCCAGCCTGTACATCAACAGGAAACAGAGAGTCAAATTGTTTAGAAGCCTATGGGAATCACAAAGTCCCTGGCTGGCTTTCCTGCAGGAGGCACATTTTCCTCCTCTCAGTGCAGCAACAAGAGAGATATTTTGTGTCCTTAGCTTTTCTGCAGTAGTAATCACTGCTCCCCTTCAATGCCTGCCACAGTGCCACCTGCACGGCCACAGCACACTCCTTCACCCTGGTGTGTTCATCTTCCACTTCCCCTTTCCCTGCTGCTTGCTTACCACATCAGAGAGCTTCTGCCTCAGACAAATATTAATAAGAAGATCACATTTCTATTAAAACCATTGTTGGTTTTAAAGAAGTGCTTGAAGGAACCATAGAAAATTCTGATCACTTCTCAGAAATGAGACTGAATTGCAGAAATGCCTTCAGTGGAATCGTTTACTGGTGTGCTGCAGCATCAGTGCAGCCACCATGGCTGTGCAGGGGATGTAAGGACAGAGCATTGCATAGCTGTGGGAACACCACATTGTATCAAGTTGCACCACACAAAACAAGCAGTTGTGTTTTACGAGGCTCCTTGCAATGGTTTACTTTATAGAGGCTCAAATGCGTAAGCTGAAATATTTATTTTATGAATTAAACTTTCTGAAAGAAAGGACGAGAATTCACTGGAGAACTTTTTTAACATTCTACTCCCAAAAGCTAGTAAGTTCTCTTCATCTAAACTTAGGTTATACAGCAAGGTGTAGAGATGTACAAAAGAAACATGAGGCATGATGACACAATGCTCTCCCAAGCCAAATAATTTTTCTTGAAAGCAACCTCAGAAGCAAGTTTTTCAGCACAGCAGTGGATTATGCATGAAAACTGTTCTACAATGCCATGCTTCTGTGCAAGGGCTTCACCTGAAAAGAACTTGCCTTGCAGCTGGAAAATTAAAGCAGCATGGTTTCAAAGAGACAGGGGACAACAACAGGAGGAAGGTCAGCTTAAGAGAAGTCTGGGGACCAGGCAAATGCTAATGATAACAGAAGAAAGGTAGTGTTAAAGACAACTGAACATAAGGGCCCTTAGGTTTCTCTTACAGCCCTAACTGCCAACACTGGCTTTTGGAAGGATCACTTTGTTTCTTAGTGTCTTACATACCTGGCCAGAAGTGCTGACCTTCACAGGGGCCTCTTCAGGCATAAACCAACAGTTATCTGAAGCAATGGACTGATGGGACAGCAAAATAGTGCTTTGCATGAGCAAGAGTGTGTCTGTGTGCGCAAGAGAGAGGGGGGGCCTTCCCTGGCTTCTGGAGGGAGAAGCAATGCTGGCAGTGGGCAGCTGCAGCAGTGAGGAGGACAGTGAGAACCAGAGGAAGGACATTTGCCTCACCTTCTCTCAAGCTGTCTGATGATGCTACACTAAGCACATGGTTGGTGCTGGGAAGGGCAGATGCAGGTGAGGTTGGGCACACAGACAGGGGGACCTTTCCAGGGGCAGGAAACTGGCTCTGTGATGGTGCCCTCAGTTTCCAGGGAAGGCTGAACCTCTGAGAGTTTTTCTGAAGTGCTGCCAGATCTCTGCCTTTATCAGTTGTGGTACTTTATGGGATTATTAGAGGATTTGATTAGCAGGTGCTAAGGAGTTTAGCTCCAATGCTGAAAAGAGATATATTAGTTCAAAACATAAAATACTTATTTGGATTTTATTGGTATTTACACAGCACTTTTCCAAGACATACAGATATATCTGCAGTGACTAGTGATTTATTGTGGTATGTGTAGGATGAGCCACGATGTCTGTGTGTCAGTATCAAAGGTTACTGATGGCCTATGACTGAGCCTTCCACCCCCAGAAACAAGGGATATGTGACAGCTTAATTAAGAGATTAAACATGCTGGTAGAGATTAAGCCCTGGGAATGGTGAGCAGAGGCTCTGAATAGAAGCACTGAACCAAGGACAAATTTGGGTCTTTAATTGTGAGTTCCGTCTATGACTGGTAGAGTGAAGGGTCTTGAGGAACAAAAGTCTGATGATTCATCAAATTACTGACTGGTCTGGAGCACCTTTGGCTTGCAATGTTACAGTAACTTTGGATGTAGTGAGAAACAGTGCATTAATCCCCTCCCTACTGCGCTCCCTTCAGCAGAAGAAAGCCAACGTCAGTCTTGTTAAGAGAAGCTGCAGAGGATGAATGACAGGTTAAAGACTACACAGCGAGTCCTTTGATTTTTGAGCTGCTTCTCTCAAAATCTATCTGCAAATGGAGGTCAGAGCAAAATATTACTTGCTTCTGAAGAAAGCAGCTGCATGAGGGCTGAGGGCCCCCTCACATTGCGTGATGGGGGGCCAGCA
Source organism: Anhinga rufa (assembly GCA_013400875.1). Classification (NCBI taxonomy): domain Eukaryota; kingdom Metazoa; phylum Chordata; class Aves; order Suliformes; family Anhingidae; genus Anhinga; species Anhinga rufa. Next base: position 9,453 of record VZTV01044110.1, on the reverse strand, counting down.
CTGACTCAGCCCCTCTCTTGGGAGCTGGGATTGTTTGTGAGGAGAAATGAGTCAAGCCAGCGCCTAGCCTGGCTGCTCCCATCTGGGAACCTCCTCTGAGCACAAATGCTGGAGCTATATTGGTCCACCAGGTCAGTGAGTTAGATTTATGCCCACTCTGATCTGCTTGAATTTACTGCAGTTATTCAAGGACAACTGTGACAGCAGTACACCCGGCAGAGCTGAACATCAGGTTTGAGGATGGGGCAACAGGGAGGTGTGGGAGAAAGGAGGGAAGGTTGGGAAGGAGCATCTTTCCTCCCTATTTTCAGGCACATAGTGACCCCCTTCCCCAGACACAGTGGATCAAGGGCTGCTAGGATTAATGAGGCTTCTCTTCCTCTAAACTTAACAAGTTAAAGCTTTCATTTTGAGGGGTGTACACATAATGCTTTTTTTCTCATTTTTCCTTGTCTTACTAACTATTAGACACTTATGAATCTACCATACCAACAATGTACTCTGTACTCACTGGTTCAAAGCATTGATCCCTTTGGCACCTCTTCTGAGCAAGGAAAGCACTGGCCTTGACTGCCAGGCACATGAGAGTTGCAATGCCTGCCGAAGTGCAGAGCCTGGAGCAGGGCACAGATGGCAGTTCTGGTTTCACTGTGCATTGGCTACAATCTGCAGGGAATGGTTCATTTAGCTACGGATGTCATCTGTCTGGACCTCTGTAAGGCCTTTGACATGGTCCCCCACAGCATCCTTTTCTCTAAACTGGAGGGATATGGATTTGATGGGTGGACTGCTCAGTGGACTGGCTGGATGGTCACATCCAGAGGGTAGTGGTCAATGGCTCAATGTCCAGATGGAGACCAGTGATGAGTGGCATCCCTCAGGGGTCTGTACTGGGACCAGTACTATTTAATATCTTCATCAACAACATAGACAGTGGGATCAAGTGCACCCTCAGCAAGTTTGCAGATGACACGAAGCTGAGCGGTGCAGTTGACACACCTGAGGGACGGGATGTCATCCAGGGAGACCTGGACAGGCTGGAGAGGTGGGCCTGTGAGAGCCTCATGAGGTTCAACAAGGCCAAGTGCAAGGTCCTGCACCTGGGTCGGGGCAACCCCCGGTATCAACACAGGCTGGGGGATGAAGGGATTGAGAGCAGCCCTGCAGANGTCCAGCTCTGGAGCCCCCAGCACAGACAGGACATGGACCTGCTGGAGCGGGTCCAGAGGAGGCCATGAAGGTGATCAGGGGGCTGGAGCACCTCTCCTATGGAGACAGGCTGAGAGAGCTGGGGCTGTTCAGCCTGGAGAAGAGAAGGCTGCAGGGAGACCTTATTGAGGCCTTCCAGTACTTAAAGGGGGACTGTAGGAAAAATGGGGGCAACCTCTTTAGCAAGGCCTGTTGTGACAGGACAAGGGGTAACGGTTTTAAACTAAAGGAGGGTAGGTTTAGATTAGATACAAGGAAGGAATTGTTTACACTGAGGGTGGTGAGACACTGGCCCAGGTTGCCCAGAGAGGTGGTCGATGCCCCATCCCTGGAGACATTCAAGGTCAGGCTGGACGGGGCTCTGAGCAACCTGCTCTAGTTGGGGATGTCCCTGCTCACTGTAGGGGGGTTGGACTAGATGGCCTCTAAAGGTCCCTTCCAACCCAAACTGTTCTATGATTCTGTGATTTGTGGCAGATGCAGAAAAGACCAAAAACTCCCTCCTCCTATTTCAAATTAAAGATCCTGCTCCATTTTTTTTCTGAATCCAAGCCAGCAAATGAAGAATTCTGGCCAAGATGCTGATTTTACCTGCTGACCACACATAACGGTAGGAACAATGCCCTAGTGGTTCTCTGTGATACTCAGTCCCAAAAGATTGACCTCTTCCTTATTTCTAACAAGCATATTTATGTGCTCCAGACCTCATCCACAGGAATGATAACAGTATCAGCTTAAATTCAGGTGGTGTGAGCATGAATGACTTTGTCTGAAGAAACAACATTTGCTTAGATTTCTAAGTATGTTTTACCAGTCAGCTAAATAAACCTTTCTTGCAGGGGAAAGGGCGGGCTTTAATGCTCCCCACCCCCAGCACAGGCACAGATCTCTTGTCACGTGAATGAAATAGGCTTGATGCCCTGGTTATAGAGATCCCAGCTGTTTCAGGATTTTCTCTAGGGTGGGAAGGGACTTGCAAAGCAGTCATGTTTGTGCAGGGATGTATTATGTCAAGAGCAGGGAGAACTCAGTTTGTGCTTGCATAACAATGACTTGGCATGGGCTCAGTTCTGCTGAGCAGCTCCATTTCTGGGACCAGCCTGTAAGCTCAGGAGGAAAATATCTCATCAGCTGGTCCAACTGCTGTAGGGCGGTTTCTTTTTAAAAACTGCCATCAAGTTATAACATGTGATTTATCTTCTAATGAAATAACATCCCCACCCTTAAATCATAACTTAAGGACGCAGAGACTCTGATGAGCCTTTGTTGCATTTTAGCCCCAGCCGGTAACCAAGCTCCACCCAGCCACTCGCTCGCTCCCCCCCAGTGGGACAGGGGAGAGAATTGGAAGAGTAAAAGTGAGGAAACTCATGGGTTGAGATAAAGACAGGTTAACAGGTAAAGCAAAAGCCCTGTGTGCAAGCAAAGCAAAACAAGGAATTCATTCACCACTTCCCATGGGCAGGCAGGTGTTCAGCCATCTCCAGGAAAGCAGGGCTCCATCACATGTAATGGTTACTTGGGAAGACAAACGCCATCACTCCCAATGTCTCCCACTTCCTCCTTCCTCCCCCAGCTCTATATGCTGAGCATGACGCCATTCGGTGTGGGACATCCCTTGGGTCAGCTGGGGTCACTGTCCCGGCCGTGTCCCCTCCCAGCCCCTTGTGCCCCCCCAGCCCCTCGCTGGTGGGGTGGGGTGAGGGGCAGAAAAGGCCTCGGCTCTGTGTAAGCCCTGCTCGGCAGGAACCAAACATCCCTGTGTTATCAGCACTGTTTCCAGCACAAATCCAAAACACAGCCCCATACTTGCTACTATGAAGAAAATTCACTCTACCCCAGCCAAAGCCAGCACAGCTTTTATAAATAACATTCATAAAATCATTTACATGTGTCATGAGGCTGTGCTGGAGGTTGCTAAGGCGTTACCCTTCTCTTGAGAGGAAGAGGCTGAGACAGGGTTTGAGTGTGCATGTGGTGTCACAACAGGGAGGTGTGATGCATGAGGGTGTTGATTTGCAGTACATTTTTTGCATCCCAGTCACTTGAGTTGAAACAGTTACCAGGCTCTGTAAACTGAATTCATGCACAGCAGTTTCAAGGGCTCTCTGTGCAGCACTCATTTTTTACTTATTGTCTTTTCCAATTACATTTTTAAAAAGTAGAAATTAAGAGATAACTGACATTGCAAACATTATATTAGCAATAATGGTGAAAGCAGGAATGCTGGGGATGCGGAGTAGAGAGCAGGATACAACAGAGCGAACAAGCTTGAAAAGGAGTCAAGGAATAGGAGGTTTACAACATCCTCTCTCTGTCTTGCTTAAGCCTGCCTGTACACGTGATCAGTGAAGGTAACCTGTTACTCTAAGCAGAGCAGCAGTATGCTACAGGGCAATAATAAAATTGCTTTCAGCTAATTATCAAAATGATGTCCTTTGCTGACAGAGTGCCAGTAGTGGGAGGCCCCTGAGTCACTCATGCCATGTTTTGCTGACTCTGTTCCAGCAGCATTTGGGGAAGATTTCCTTGCAGAGCACTAACAGCTGTGCTGGTGTATCAGTTGTGCCTGCTCATTTGTGGCTTATTTCTAGGCCTCCTCATGGGGCCCAGTGTCATCATACTGATGCACGACTAAGACCTCAAGGTTTAAGAAAAAGGGAACTGAATTTCTCATACCAGACTTCAGTTTTAATCCCTGTAGAAACAAAATATTCTTTCCTCTTCCCCAAAATACAAAGACTAGCTGCAGAGGATCTGCCAGGTAATACATCAAGCCAGGAGCTGATCAGATCACCTGAAGGGGTGTTTGTGTGTACCAGCTGCAGCAGAGAGCAGGCAGCTCTGTGTGTACATGTTAATGGATTTCCAAGGAAAACAAGGGACCACCAATATCTGGAGTGGCTACCTAAGGAGCAGGACTCAGACACATCTTTGCCATGAGATCAGAAAACTTCTCAGAAGAGGGGGTGATGTTATGAATAGAGGTTTCCCTTGAAAGGAAATTCAAATTCCTATAAATCACATGTTCTAACTCAAAAACTGAAGTAAATCATATGTCTCTCCTACCCGTGTTTTCCTTCTTCATCTCCGTACATTGTTTTTCAGAGGCCAAGCTTTCCTCAGGCTACTTTTCCTTTGTTTTTTCCTTCCATTGAATTTGATTCTTTGCGTTCTTCTTGGAAACAGCCTCTCTCTTCTTACCACCATATTTTTTTTTACCCACTTTCTCCTTTCCTTCTCCAGGAGTGCAGCTGAAAGAGCTGGCACCACCACACAGTGCCTGCTTCTGGGGGAGTAGAGACCACTGGACACTGGAATGAAGGAGAGCAGAGGTAGGATCCACCTCCCTGGCCATTAGCTACTTATAGCATGGACATGTGTACCCTAAGCTCTCTTTATAGTCAGTGGAAAGAAATAAGCATTTTGAGGGCACAAATGCCCCAAAGTGTGTTAGATTATGCTTTAGGTTGAGATGGAACACACCTAGACTCTTTAGTGTCCAGATCAATCAGAGTCATGACTATATTTAATCAATACCTCACTCTTTGAGTCTACTACTGACCTAGTGGATCACTTGGGCAAGTCACCAATCTATAAAGTGGAATAATGTTGTGATTTTACTAAAGGCTGTAACTTGGTTAAGTTTTACTTTGGCTACAGCAGGATTTAGCTTTGTGCAGTGCTGTTATCCTATGTTACTTTTGCCTTCTTTTCTTTTTTAACCTTTGGACTCTTTTGCAATAGGAAGTTGTGTCATTTCTTTTATTGGCAAGGGCTGGTCCAACATCTGCAGCCACAGGGATCAGAGCTGGAGTTTAAGACCCCTCTCTTTATAGGCCACAGCTTCCTTCATCCAGAGAGCAACTAACCCCTCTCTTCCCAGATGGCTGATGCTGTTTTGGGGAAGAGAACGAGAGAGGATGTCAAGTGTTTTCCTCTTTGCTTAGCAGCAGTTTCCTGTCCTCTCTACAGGAGGACACTAGAAAGGTTCACTGCATCAAAACAGTCCTCTGAGCTGTGGCAGGTAGGAGAGGTGGTAGGCAGCAAACTGGACAGGATTTACCCCTCAGTTCTTGTTTCCTTGAGGGAAGGTGAGGGTAGGTCAGCTGGAAGCATCAACAGGCCACGTCGTACCCAGAGCACTGCAGCTGGGCAAGAGTGCCTGAACTCGGACAAAGTGTAAGGCATGGGTGAAGGGCTGAGCAGAATACCTGCCTGATGCAGTGGCTTTGGCAATGTTACCAGGTCTTTCAGTTTCATTATGGATTCTTATATCATTTAGTGATATAAAATTCTCAGTCTGTTCTCAAAAACAAACAAATCTCCCAAACAAAACCAAGTTTTTGTCAAGAAGAAAAAGCCAGCAAATACAAGCCATAAAGTCTGAGGCTCCAGAACAAAAAATTTGTTTGCCAGCAGGATCCAAGGTTAACTGTAAAGTTTCACAATTTTACTCAATCCTATCCATTTCTAGGGTCCAATTCAGATATTTAGAGCATTCTTGAGCCTCCTCTGTTTTGTTGAGTGCTAAGACACATCAAGGTCACCCCATGATATTTTTCTCTCGCTCCTTGCTTTATTGCATTTTTTTAATTGCATCTCAAATCTGAGGTCACCAGGTACCGCTATGCTTGCTTTTGCACAATTAATAAACTGCAGATTAGTGCAATTGAAACCATTCTGCTATTTTCATCCATGCTGACTTTTACCAACAACATTTATATTCTTCATTTTTTCATCCCACAGCTTTGTCAAATTCTTCTTTTGCCGTGCAGTTCTCTGCTAGGTTGGATTCTACCGTGTATGACTTCTCCCCAGGAACATCTTATAAAGGGAAGGACTCTTCATCCTCTGCTTCAGTAATTGATTGGGTTTACAGCCTCTGTAATGTGAAGTGCTGGTAATGTCCTTGGAAAAAACCACTCCATATGTTCAGTTCCATGCATGATAGATGAAATAAGAGGATATCTGGTTATTAGTTTTCTTATACAATTCTGGCTTTTGGTACAGGATGTATGTTAGACCACGGGTGTGAAAATGGCCTGCGCCTGTCAGAGTATCAGCATTTAAATAAGACGTGATGGTTCTGACGTTGTGCAGTGTACTGTGTGATAGCATTTCTAAGCTTGTCAGTTAGGTCTGCAGAAACTTTGATCCTTGTTAGCCCAAAGACTTACAACTTTCAAAGTGCACTGCTGGAAAAATCTCATGCTGTGATGGTGTGAAAAATAAATGCATGAGAAAGAACAGCTTCTCAGAGCAAATCCCCTTGGTTACGACTTCTCTCCTTTCACTTCCTTCCCATCACCTGAACAAAAAGCAAACACAGAACAGCAAGGCTGTGGGCAGTTGGACATACTAAAAATACATACGAGAGAAGAGGACATAGTCTGAAACCAGCAAGGACTGCCTAAATTTGAGGTTGCAAAGTGCCTGAGTTTGCCTTGTATCATTTGGGAATGGGCATGTGGGCAGGCTGTGTTTATTAGAGTGCTTTCTCCACTTACATTTGAGATTGGGGGTTCAGTTTTAACTCCTAATAGTTAGCCCTGCTTGCAGAATTTACTCTGCTCCTACTCACTGGTGCCTTTCCTCTATAGAGATCTTTAATTATGTGGAAACACACTCTAAATATGAATATAAGTTAACCCCTACTCTCTGTGCTACTAGCAAAGCTGTAGCTGGCATATGGAGGCAGCCTTGAAGTGTTCTGTTCTGAATTGCCAGATGTTTTTCCCAGGAAACATTCCTGGAAGAGAATACAACAATTTCCTGCAAGACATTTGACTAAATCATTTAGCACACAGCGCATATGATATCTTTATCTCTTAAGAGTGATGTAACATCTAGTGAGCTGCTGTCGCCTGCACAGAGTGTACTCTTCTGGCTGAAGTTCTTGTCGATACTGGCTGAGCTCTAGCTAACTTGGGAACAATCTGAAGGTCATACTCTGCTGCATATGCCACAGAGGCACTTATGCACTGGAAGATCTATCCCACTAGGACAGCTGGTGGCTACCCAGTGCTTTTTAGTTTCTGGGATTTTCTGGATCACCTTGAAAGAGGACATATGGTACACGGTTATAAACAGATGTGTAAACAAATCTGAATTGGTACCATAAGCCTTTATGAGGAAGATCTGTTCCATGCTGATGCAGATATGCAGCCCTGCAGGCAGTAACGAAAATGTTCCCTGAATAACAGTCTCTGCCACAGTTAAGACTGGGAGACAGAAGTGAGAAGCATTGAGAAAATTTTGGGGTTCAGGTTGATGCTAGCCAATTAAAACAAGGTATTCCTCCAGAATGGTTGAGTCTGAAAGTGAAGTACATAGAAA
>VZTV01044106.1:0-26690 GCA_013400875.1 Anhinga rufa | reverse complement strand
AGTTGGACTCAGTGATCCTTATGACTCAATGATCTTACGACAACTCGAGATATTCTGTGATTCAAACCAAGGGATGGCAGTGTTTGCTTCTAGAAATAACCCGTCTGTGGAGACAGGAGGAGCTTGGAAATTCAGGCTGTCTTGTGCTGGCTGTGATGTCCCCGATGGGGCGATGCAGTGAGGTAGGAAACAGCCCCTTCCTCTGTTCCTGGGCTGCTCCGGATCCAGTCGTAGGACTAGGCCCCTTTCTCCATCAGTACTGACTGAATCCTGCCTTTTGCTGGCAGCCTTTTAAAGGGAAAGAAGCAAAAAGGCATCCTCACCCCCCTGCCACGACTGACTGACCGCTGTTGCTCTTTCTGCATCCATTTCAGCTGCCGCGTTCCCAGCCCTCTTGCCACGACTGCCCAGGGCCGCAGCACACCCCTTTGCGGGGGCTGTCGTTTGCTGCGTGGCATTGATGTGGGTCCCAGCTGCGATGGGGTCAGCTGCCGTTTGGGCACCAAGGCCGAGGCAGGATGTAAGCTGCAGGATTCCCCCTGGTGTCTGGCCGCCCCCTCCATGGAGATTTACTCTGGTGCCTCGGCACAGGCCCCCCGCTCCGGCAGCGGGTGGGTTGCCTTTGTGCCACCCCGAGTGTCAGGACAAGGAGGATGCTGCGCAAATGCCACTTGGCACCAGTGCAGCCTCCCAGACAAGGAGGGAAACGCTGCCTGCTTGGGGCTGGGAGCTGCAGCGGCAGCTGCCCCCAGCCCTCGGTCCCAGGATTTGGGCCACTGTCCTGCTGCAGCTCCCCTTGCAGTGCTGTGCCCCTGCTGCGTGGCCGCTCCCTGCCCCTTTTCGGGCTGTGACGGTCCGGTGTGGGACCCCGACTTGAGGGTGTGAGTTTGTCCGGCTGGTGCCACCCCACAGGCGCATCCAACGTCCCCAGTAAGCTCTGTGCTGATGAGTGCATCATGCAGCAAGGCTGGAGCTGCTGGGGCGTGGGCAGTAGTGGGGGGGTCTGGGAGCGCACGAGGTCTCAGCTCTGCCTGGTGCCTGTGGGGACGACCCGGCAGCGTGCGCAATAGGGCCTGATCCTGTGGGGCACAGCTGAGGCGGGGCTGCTGAGCAGAGCCTGCATCCAGCAGCAGCAGCCACGCAGAGGTGGCGACAAGCAGCCCTCGGTTTCCCCCCGTAAATACCTAACGATAGCCCATTACGTCCCTTCCAGCACTGAGGGCTGCCGATGGACACGGGGACCACACACCACCCACCGCCCCAGGATGGGGGAAATGCCAGCCCAGCAGCGCCTGAGGGAGGCAGGGACTGACCCCACTGGGGCTGGGGGGAAGGTACTGGTTTGCTGGCTGTTCTGCCCTGGGTCCAGATGGGAAAGTGGGAGCAGCGCTGGGGCGGGCTCCTCTCAGAGCCGTTCCCAGCCACGCCAAGGCCACTGTGAGCTATTTTGTAACGGCTGCGTTTAACTTGAACAATAGCTCGGGGAGTGACCCAGCTCCTCTGTCCTCACCCCTTCCTCGTGTGCTCCGGCCAGCCCGGACCTGAGGCCCTACTCCCACTGCCCCTGGCCGGGGCGCGCAGTGTCAGGGCCAGGGGTTGAGTCAAGCAATGTGCTTTCTCATCTCTCCTCGAGAGGTTTCTGCTTCCTGCCACTCTCCCCTGCCGCATCCTGCTGCAGCACTGGAAAGGATGAAGAATGCTGCTCTGTCCTCCTGCTCCCGTGGCAGAGGGGATAGGGATGATTCGCGGATACTTAGGAGGAGACGCATGGACAGAGAGGGGCTCAGGGTCATGCCTTGCCAGACCCAGCCCAGGGCGGTTCAGGTTTTTTGCTGCTTTCACATCCCTTTGGCCTCTTCACCTGGACAGGCTGGAGAGCTGGGCCGAGGGGAACCCAATGAAATTCAACAAAAGCAAGTGCAAGGTGCTGCCCCTGGGGAGGAACAACCCCAGGCACCAGCACAGGCTGGGGCTGCCCTGCTGGGAAGCGGCTCTGCTGAGAAGGCCCTGGCAGTGCTGGTGGGCAGCCAGTGCCCCTGAGCCAGCGCTGGGCCCTCGGGGCCAAGGAGGGCAGCGGTGTCCTGGGCTGCATGGACAGGAGTGTGGGCAGCAGGGCGAGGGAGGCCATCCTGCCCCTCTGCTCTGCCCTGGGGAGGCCGCAGCTGGGGTGCTGTGTCCAGTGCTGGGCCCCCAGTGCCAGAAGGACAGGGAGCTGCTGGAGCAAGGCCAGCGCAGAGCCACAAGGACACTTTCAGTTGTGCCAGCAGAGGACAGGGATGTAGGATGGTCCTATCCACTTGATCCCCACTTCACTTTGGGCTCTGTCGCATGGAGTCCCCCGTGGTGCGGACGAGCACCCAGGGCTCTGCTGAGCAAAGTGGGGTGAGGAGGGGAAGCTCTTGCCCTCAGAGCTGGCGACTAAGCACCGCACAGCCACTTCCTCACTCCCCCATACCTCGGAGTAGCCCTAAACCAGCTACTATGAAGAAAATTAACTCTATCCAAGCCAAGGCCAGCACAGCTCTCCTCTGGGTCTGCTGTAGGTATTTGGAGTGGATCCTTCCATGGCGAGGCAGGATCCACACTCTCCCCTTGGTGCTGGTGGAAAATCAAGTTCGTAGCCCAGGCCAGAAGTCAAATTTACTGTGTTTTATATTTTCCCTTCTTCTTTAACTTCAGGCCCAGCAAGAAATCTGTGCAGCTGAGCTGTGTTTAGTCAGAAATGAACCAAACGGTGTGTGGGCATCGGCTTCTCCGAGCTGCTGACACTGATTCTGAAAAAATGCCTTCAGGAGAAGTCAGAGATCAAATCCGTCAGCTCAACTGCTAGGAATGAAAGCAGGACAACCGAGTTCTTCACAGGGCAAGTTTAACCCTGCCAGCTGGCACTCAGGCCGATACAGAGGTCCCCCCGGCTTTCCCCTCGCTTGTCGCTCGCACGGGCCCAAGCTCTTAATCAGTTTGGGTGTGAACTGGCTTCTTTGGAGGCTGCTTATGGTTATGCTTATTTCCCCTGCCATGCTCCCAGGCCCTCCCGTGCAGAGGGATCCCACACGACGGTGAGGCAGAGGAGCAGGAAAAGGCCCATACGCTGGCAAAGGCGGGACGAGACCCTCCCTGCTGCGATGGCATGAACCAGAGCCCGAGGGCAGGCCCTGCACGCAGCCCCTCAGGCCCTGGCAGCGCTCCTGCTGACGGCACGAGAGGTGACGGACTTGGCTGGCTTAGGAGGCAACAGCCCCCACCCCTCGTCTCCTCCGGGGAACGGGTCAGAGCAACCAGGGCCGGAGCAGCGTCTGCAGTGGGGACACACGCCCCTCCCCGGCGTCACGGGTTTGTGCCTCCACCCGCGCTCCTTCCTTGCTGACACCCAAACCCTGCGAGTGTCGGTCGAGTTTCTCAAGCGTTTGCGAATTGTAACACTTGGGGGTTTTTTATCAGCTAATATTTGGTAGTAGCGTTTTTAGAAATATTAATTAAGCCTTGGGAAATAAATGAATATTATTCGTCTTGTACAGCTTCGGGACGAGGCGCAGCAGCAGCAGCGTTGGGCCTGGGGCGAGGAGCCCACGTCGCTGCCAGCCCCGCAGGTGCGTCACGGAAAGGACGCGTGCTTCCACTCACGTTCCCTACAAACAAGACAGGAAGGCGAGCCACCAACTCTTACTGAAATGTTTATTAAGATCGAACTTCAGAACAACGGATCGGAACACAATGTCTCGTGGAGTAGAATATTTCTAAATTGATTTTTCTTTTCTATGCATAAATGAAAAAAAAAAATCAAGATTATACAAAAAGAACAGAAAGTGCAGAACACAATAAAACAGTTCTCATGCAACCAATCTCTTTTTTTTTAACCTTAGAACAGAAAATAAGCTCAACAGTGTAGAAATAAAAACCATACATACATTATGCCGTCTACGCACTCAAACATTCATCTGTGACATTACTTTTCTTTATCCCTTTTTCCTCATAAAACTTAACATTATGTGTTTAACACATGCTTATAAACATTGCTAAACTCAGCAAGAGCTATTATAGTGCCCCAACTTAATAAGTTGATAAAAAAGTAGTTGTCATATGGCCAGTTCACAAAGGAACTAAATATTCTCTCTTTTTTTTTTTTCCGCTATGAGATGCCTATATGCAGCTTTCTATTAATATGAGGCATTCAAAATAAGCTGGTCATTTGGCTACCAAAAGGGCTTAGTGTTCATGTTACACCAGAAAAAAAAATAAATCAGGAACTGCCAATTCGTTGAGAGAAAAGTTTCTGCTTTTTGGAGCGATTTGCTCCAATTTGGCTAGCACTGTGAATTGGGTAGGTGCAGACTACATGAATTTGCCTAGTTTGGCTAAACGCTCCTACGGCTTCACCCCCAACTTCAGAATTTAAGAAAAAAAAAATGCGTCAGAGCAATAAACCTGAACTGTGCCCTGGATTTTCACTAAAGCTTTATCAGGTCACAAGGGCATCGCAAGTCTTTCAGTTTTAGCAGCTGCTCTCTTCCCGGATCTCCTCCCGTGGAGGAGGCATTTGTCCCTCCTGGGCACCCCTCGGGGTCCCCCCCGGGGCGAGGGAAGGCGAGGTTGAAAGCCAGGTGAGCCGCAGGCTGCTCAGGTTGAGGAGCCAAACAAAAGAGGCTTTCCAGGAGTTGATCTTAACTTAAATTTAAGGAAAAACTGGAACGTCTTCATGAGCAGACCTGGCTGCCCTGGCGGATGTTAGTGCGACGTTAGGAAAAGGCAGTTGAGCCTTTTTGTTGTTATCTAACACAATTCCCTAAGCATCTGGGCTGCTGAGCCTCAGAAACAAAATGCCGGCTGATATGTGAGCTTCTGCAGCTCGCCTTTGCCAGTGGCTTGTTCTGGATGCAACATGAGAAACAGAAAACTTTGGGTAGCTCCACTTTTTAAAAATGACCATTTTCGACGCACTTTACAAACGTTCAGCTTTGTCGTTTAAGGAAGAATAACAGCTAGAGGACTCTCTGTAACCATAAAGTTTCTGCAAAGAAAAATAAAATTTGGTATTTCTTCTACACAGTCATTAATAACATTTCTGTGCAACATTTGGTGTTTGTTACATTTTTTTTTGGCCTATAAAAAGGAAACAAGGACAAAACATCTGCAAATAAAAACAACTTCTCTTTCACGATAGATACTTCAGATGCCGAAGCTGCTACATGTGCTTGGGATATCATGCAGGAGTTTACTTATTCATTTAAATAGGATACATATTTATAGCTGAGCTCATCTTGCATCGGACTAGGATGAGGGAAACCTGGAAGAACTCAGCTGAAAACATTGCTGAGTACAGTGACGACGAGTACACACCACCAAAGATATTTTGGCCCGAGCAGTGTGTATATAAATGCATATACACACAGATACATATACACGCACACACGCGCGCACCTAAAAACCCCCAACTCTCAGTGATTGAACTACAAATCATCGTAGGGACCGAACAACGGAGCGTCGCGCGACCCGGCTACATTTCTACGCAAAATCACTGAAAATGTGAGTGACCACTGAAAACTAGAGCTGACCCCCGTGCCGTGCCGCTGGGAGGGGAGCCCCCCCGGTCCTCCCCTCCTGCCTGGACGCGGAGGGAGGTCTCCCAGGAACAAACTGTGACTTTCCCCACCTTTATTCATAAATGCGACCTCAACCCGCATGGCTACAAGACCCCACTGGTAGCCATGAAAATCCTGCCTTTAATGGTGGATGTCGGAGGAAGGCCGAGCTCATCACAAACCGAGGGTGGGCAGATGCGTTTCTAACGATGGAACTGAGGTTTTAATGAGGTACCTGGCAATAATCCCTGCTGTTGCCGCTGTCATTCCAAGTGCTGGGGGATTCAGATCAGATGGGAGAGGAATGAGAAAAGCTCAGCCCTTGCTTCCATGCCTCCATGGAAAACCTCACGCAAGCCCGTTTCAGCATGGGGTCCGCATGCCAGCATTGGCGCTGGCAAGAAAACTGGGAGGCTAAATTTGCAGCTGCCTCCTTTTCAGCCTGCCGAGCCAGGAATATTTCATAGTCTAGAAAAAGACTCCAAGCGAAAGGGGAAAAGGACATTGTGTGTTTCAAGGAGCACTAACCTCCGCTGGATTTACTGGCTTCCTCCCTTCCGATGATGAACAACTCACATCTTTCCATAACTGCTTACTGCCAGCGCTAGCAAACGACCAGATTCATGTCATTAAAAGGCTATTTAGGTAATAAATCTCTATGAAATTCATCTAACCAGCAGGAAGAGAAACATTCCTAAGAAATTATTGCTTCTGGAGTCTGAAATTGCCATCCACAAACATCGCAGATCCGACTGGACTCTTGCAATAACACAACGGTACAAAATCCCCGCTACGCCTTCCGAGCGGTTAAAGTTTGAGCTTCTCTGCTCTCAGGTGAAATACTTCCAGACATGCAGCTTTCCAGCTATACAGCCCTCGAGAATCTGAGCACTAACGATGTCTCATGTCTGAGGCATTACACGTCACCAGGACTGCAGCAGAATATGTTAAAGTTGTTTACAGTATAGAGCAACACAGAACGAAACCACCAAACCTTAAGCCTACTGCAGTAAAGGTCCAAAGAGATGGAGCACACAGGATGAGTTTGAATAGATAGTAATACCGACAAACAAAAAATGATGCTTATTGTCACCAGGAATAAAAAAACACAAACCAAAACCTTCAAATCTCTCTTCCCACAACTTCTGCAATAAACACATAAAATCGTACTACTTTACCTTTTAATCGTGACCAAGAAAATAATAATTTCTGTATCAAAAGGTAAAGTAAGGGACACATGAAGAAATAGATCATTGCCCACTCTACCCTGAGAAGTGCCGGGGCTAGAAAGAAAACTCTCAAGTTCAAGAAAAAGCATTACTATGAAAGATCGCGGGAGCCCTTGCCGGCAGCACAGTGGACGCCAGCGCGGTGGTTTCACAGGCTGGCCGAGGTACAGGAGGAGATACTTTGGCAGGGGTTCCCCCAAGTTAACTCTTCTGGCAATACGACAAATACTTCAGCACGTTTACAATGGATAATTATTTCCTTCGGCTTTACAGGGGAGTGAAATAGAGCTTCCTGTTACAAGGCAGCGTGCATATTCACGCGTTACAAACGGTAATTAAACAGCCCTATAAACAACTCCAAATATGGATTTTAACATCTAATTCTTAGAGATGCGGCTACGCCAAATGCTGGCTGGGACGAAACAGGACCTGCCCTGCCTCTGACTGAAACCCTCTGGGTTCGAAACGTCCTTTCTCCCTCCTCACCCTTCCTCTGACTGAGAAAGCTAAATAAAGGTGTGTGAGCTCACCCCCCCAAAACGGTTTCACATTCCCCCAGCTGGGTGTGAAGCGAGAGGGAGCTTCAAATTCTCCTCCCTCTTTGCTGCTAGACCTTGGTCAGCTCGATGGTGCTGTGAAAGAAATCTTGGCTTACGAAGGCGCTACGTGGAGTAACGGTGATTTGAAACCACACTGAGCCATGAAGCTCCTGAGGAAAAGGGTAAGGCTGGCACCGGCTAGAAGCTGCAGATTTTTTAAACTGCAGCCGAACCTTTCCAGAAATAGAGATTAAAAGAAGGAGTACTTGACAGCATTCATTTCAAAAAAGCGGAATCTTCAAGAAGGTTTAAAAATAAAATATTAAAGCTTAAAAATGTCTAGCTCGGTGTGTATTTTATGTTAATGCCAGTTATAGGGTGAGATACAACTCATCTCTGATATATATGAAAATCACCGGAATATATTAAAGGAAATTGAGATGATACAATTCACGGCAGAAGTTCAGTTAAAGTATTTCCCACAACTGATTTCTTCAATAAGGTCTCATATTCTTCAGTAGTATTATTCCCCTGTCTGAACACAGTTCACAGTATGTGTTCTAAATAAAAAAATATTCACCTTAAAGAAAAAAAGACTTTCTCAAGACACTTGAAACAAACAAACAAACAAAAAACCCCTAAGTCCTGTGCGATTACACGTACTTTAGTGCTCGATTTCACCAGCCTAAAACAACATTGTCACCCTTGATAGCATCGGACATCGGCACCGACTGAAAGCCTTCAGCTAAGAAACCCACGTATGCCACCAGGAATTCGTCAATGACGCTGGCCAAGACTGCGCGATAACTTCAAATATACCAAAACATACATTTCTTAAATACATTGACAATTCAAGTAATTTATTAAAAACGGCTTTTCATTTTGAAATATATATTCTTCTTTCGAACGACTATATTGCAGCATGATTTACACATGTATTTTAAAGTACTGGAGTATGAGAAGTTTGAGGCAGCAGAAATCTTACAAGGAGCTGTGATTTGTCTGTTTAGCACATGGATTGACTGCAGCCCGGAGGTCCATGCGAAAAATGAGTAAATAGCATCACAAACACTTTTTATAAGATGACAAACAGAAGTTCGGTTACTAAAGTTTCTTTAGCCGCTGGATCCCTGAGCTCAGGCTGCCCGTCGATTGGGGCACACTGCTAGCGATCCAAACACTATTTTAAATCAGATTAGCACAAATCTTTCAAGCTCTTCACAGAAAAAAAATGTCTTTGCACTGCAGCTACGTCCTGAATCGAGGAAGGGGGCATGGAGGATGCGCTGATGACATTGGTACAGCGGCTCGAAAGAGCTCCAGCCTACAATTCCTCCAACACAGGGACTGGAACAGCAACACATGCTAGCGGATTGAATTTTTAAGGCCTAAAAATGTTTCTGACAGATTTTTATACACCCAGACTATGCCATAAAGTAATGGAGGTAGGCCTTCAGTTTACCTTGTTGTACTGACACTGTGCCTTTACCTCGGCTGCTGCGTTCCCAGCCAGGAGGTTAAAAAGTGCAATTAATCAACGACTTCCTTTCCCCATGAGAGAGAATCCGCACACCCCCTCCCACGAAGCTGACCCCAGAGACACCCTTTCTCCGTGGCAGCTTCATCCAGAGATGATCAGGTTTAAATGCCAAGAAAACCCCCGCGTTCACCGGCACGCAAAACTCCGAGCTAAAAATTGTCACAGCATATTCCAACGACATTCATAAAACTCAGCACTTGTGATAAAAACCTGGCAGTGCTGGTCATCTCTCCCAGTTGCTGCTCCTTCCATCCACAGTCCACCTCACGCACCCAATGTCACCCTCTCCTGACAAGCAGCAGACTTGGGAGTAGCTGTTGAACAGTATGACTAAAAGGATTCAGGGCAGTTTCTTAGAAACCGCAGTAATTGCTTTTGTTTTTCTTGAAAATAATTGCAAATAAAACTATTCTGTAGTAATTGCACTAACAAAAATGTGAAGTCTAAAATCAATGTTAAAGAACTGTAGCTGTCAGACCAATAATATCATGCTTCTGAAAAAAATTGATCAAGATGTCTAAGCGTTTCATTCAGCTATTACACTAGTGAAATCTGAAATGTTCAGACAAAAAAATAGCAAGAGACTAGAAGCCAAGATAGCTTCCATTTTCAGTTAGTTTTAAAACAGCTGAAAACTTATTTTTTCTAACTGCTAATTGTATACACTGTGAGTCTCATGCAGATTAATAAAACTCATTCGAAATCTAAATGTATTCTTAATAAAAAAGTGTTCAGAAATGACATTTCTATGTTGTAGAGAAAGCAATTAGCATCGTAGCTACCTGTTCAAGCCTATATTAAGGACTACAGAATTTCATTTACACTTTTGCACGAAACTGCCTTTTCTTCTGCAATTTTAGCTACAAGTAGTGAAGAGCCTAATTTGTTTTCCTGGGGTGAAAAAAAAAAAACAAAAAAAAAAAAACAAAAGAAAAGTTCTTGATCCTGCACCTGCCCTCCCTGGAATGTGGGTGAACAACAAGTGGCGGCCTCACACGGCTGACTCGCTCTCCAGCTCCGATGCGGCAGCTCCTTTGCGGGTGAGCTTCAGCACAGTCGGTTTGTCTGCGCTCGTGCCGTTGCCCTCGGTTGTCTCCAGAGGCCCTAGTCCTTTCTGTTCTTCCTTTGGCTCTTCATTGACTTCGGGGTAAATCACCAAGAAGGTAGCTGTCAAAAAACCCAGGAAGGATCCCACTGAAGCCACCATGGGAATGACTCTGACTGTGCCAACAGCATCTACCACACCACCAAGCGCAGAGGCCACGAGGATCTGGGAGATGTAAACCTGACATGACAGAATAGCGCAGTCTATGCCAAATCCTCGCTTTGAGTTCCCGGGGCTATGGTGAATGTACTGGAAAAAGACAAGAAACACGTTAGGAGGTAAAACAATCGATGAAATATTTGGACACTAGTATCTTCCTCGAATTTCTCAGTCACGCGGTCAACTTTACACCATCCCCGTGCATCATGCAGGCTATACATGTCCAGAGCAACAACCTCCTTATATTTACTGGGGCACTCCTAGTGTGAATTGGCTCCAAGATTAGGTTTTGTAAAAAAAAATTTACATCAAACAGTTGGTGGAAATTATTTTTATGATTACAGAAAGGAATCTCCCTCCCAATCCCTATGCAGAAACACGTTAAAATAAATGAATCTCCTGTAATTTGTAATACAAATGGAACAATGCTAAAAAGTGGAAAGTAAATCTGTCCTTGTTTCGAGCGGAAACAGTTTGCCTCACATCTCCCCAAACTTATAGCTGCCTTTCCAGATGCACCTCAGTATCTAAGACTGCAAAGAACCTGAGTAATGCTAACACAGCAAGTCAGAAACGGCAGTAACAACTAGGTATATAATAAATACTCCAAAAATTATTTCATCTCTTTTCATCTACCATATGCACCCAAATTCTTTTATACCTCAGGACAGGGTAAAGCAATGATGACCCTGCTGAGCCAACCTGATACACCATCTAATACCATCTGATTTAAGTAGCAGCTCTTGTTATTTATTATCAAGGACGAATCTGCGCTTTGACACACATCTCAACAAAGCAGGTAGCTCAACTAATGGGATTTAATAAATCCATTTTGCCACTGTGATCTTCAGAGAAACGTGAATGCTCTGCCTTGATTAAAATATTCAAAATATTCCACATACCTGTTTAATATCATGGTATTGTCCCAAAAGAGCATAAGGGCAGTAGGAGATACTCATAGAGACTATTCCCATAGTGCTGATCATTATCATGGTGACGTACACGTTGGGGAACATAGCCATGACTGCAGTGCCAAGAGAAAAACCCAGCGTGCCCAGGATGTAGATCACTTTTATACTAAGGTCATAGTTGTCCAAGTATTTCTGCAACAAGGCTGCAGAGATCAAGAATAAAACACAAATATCAGTTTCCTCAGTGAAGTTTTACGCTGTCGACATGGCCATGGCAGCTCAATGCGCTGTTTGGGACTTGAATGCTCACTGCATATTTGGCTTGTATTTGCAGCATAGCTCAGCCCTCACTGGGAGAAGGATGCATTGCTACTTCAGAAACCGAGGAGCAAAGTCTGCTCCCCTACAAGTCTGAGGCAGAACAAAATGCTTTGAGACTCAAACATATCATAGTCTATTAATGAATTTTACCTATTTATTAACTTTACCAATGCAGGTACACTCTGAGCACAGAGGAGATTATGTTTCTAATGCAAGCACGTTCACTAAACAAAACAAAGTGATCAGATAACTGATGTTTATAGCCACATTTCAGTTTGTGTTCAGAAACAAGCTGCCCACCTGAACTTCAATTTGACATGTTTCAACAAAGAGGCAATCCCCATGATACCAATCTGTGCAGACGTGCCTGCACACGTGCTGCAAACAGCAGAATCTTAGTTTGGCAAAAGCTTTCAATTTCAGTCTGTATTCCAAGCCTAAATTGTTTGTAGTTGGTTTATCTGTTATTAGAGAATGAGAGACTTTCAGAAATATATATTTATAATTCTGTTTTTAAAAACAGTCTTTGCAAAAACCCTCTTACACATGTTTGAATCTTCTAACAAGCATAATTTAGTTTCCTGATGACTAGCTAAATGCCATTCAATATTCTTTGATACCATTTTGTGCTTTATGCCACTTAACCGATCTGTTCTTATTTCCACCTCTACATTTGGAGGAATTTTTTAATATTGATTCTCAAAGAAGCCTCTCCCCTTATGACCATGTGAAATGCTTTTCCAAAATATCCTTCACCCCAAACAAGGAGGCAGATGCTAACTGAAGCAAAACTATCTTTACCCTGCAAATACATATATGAGGTACGTTCCACTGTCTGTGTGGTCTCTTACCTGAACAAACGGCAGCAGTAGCAGCATAAATTACCAGTCCCCAACATCCCATCTGAACTCCAGCATTATAGGCATGTAATTCAGTTGAGTTAGAAGGGGCCTGCAACAAACACAAACGCAAAGCTGTTTTCTTGTAACGAGCACATCTCAGAAATGTATAAAAATAAGCAAGTTGGCCAATGGTAGCTGTTCTCTTACCTTTGGATCGCCCTGAAAGATGACCTGGCCCATGAAATCTGTATAGAACACAGCTTCAGCAATGATTGAAAACCAAGTTAAGAGGTGACAGACGCACAGTCTCAGCAGCTCCTTTGGCATCTTTAGCATTGACAACCACAAGAGTCTGACAGTGGTTTCAGTTTCCCCCTCTTCGCTCTCCGTGTCTCCACTTGAATTTGTTGTGCCGCTCTGATTCCTGTGTCTGTACCTCTGTCGCTGCCGCTTCTGCATGTCGTAGATATCATTCATGCTGCGTGAGGACTTTATCAAGACGATGGCATTGGCCCGACGAAAGCGATAGCGGTGAGAGCCTATTTTGCCATAGTACGAGAAAGTATAAGATGGCTGACGGTAGAACATGTGCCTCCGCCTTCGCATGGAGTTTGAAGTACTAGATTGCTTCATGCCTATTCTAGCGTGTCCGTTGAGGAACTCTTTTGGTAGGGAGCCATTCACGTTTGGGACTTTATCTTCATTTAAGCAATTATCAAGCAACATTTCCTCCTCTTTCTCATTGTCCCTGAGGAAAGCAGACAGGTGGTTGAGTTTGGACTTCATGATCTCTTGGCTTGTGTTGTGGGGAGTGTTTGGATATGAAGCATCCTGAAAAATGGAAGGTTCGATGTCATGCAGAAAAAGCAGCTCCGATTCAATTTCTAATGTAGCATCGGGCATGTGCAGAACTGAGTCACTCTTACTTCTTACAATGTTCACCTCAGGGAACTCCATATTGAGATCATGCTCTGACTGAACCTCATCATGGAACATGGAGGCTCCATACGGCTCTTCCTCACTAATTACATTCAGTCGATTCAGAGGGGGGAGACTACCACTGTATTTGACACTGGAAAGTGTGTCTCCTTCGTCATCAATCCTGTCCTGCTGAGGGTTATATTGCTCTTCTTCAATGCTGAAAAGGTGGAGAGCAACGGAGACAGAGAAAATAATAGCTGCAAAGAAGAAAAGGACTTGCTCTTGAGATTTAAAAATACCACCCAAGAAGGTCTGTGTCCAGTCAAGCCCTCCTAACATATAACCGATTGCTCCTCCAAGACCTGTTGAAGAGAAAAAATGAGAAGTGAGTTCAGGAAAAATCAATTCAGTCACAACTTGGTCATCAGGAAGAACCGACAGCTGCCAAAAACATATCAAGTAGCTCCATACCAGCTGAAAACGCATGGATGTTAAGGGCCATGTCTTGTTCTTCACTGTCCACCACATCCAACAAGTAGGCCCGAATTGGCCCTTCTGTTGCATCAGCGCAAAAATCCAACACCACGACTCCAAGCACCGTGAGAACTATACCAATGGGCTGCTTGTCCGGGACATCACCAATAGCCAGACCTGAGGAAAAATGGAAGAGGAATCTGAGCATGTCATTCGAAAAGGGAAAACTACTAAGAGCAGGCGTAGCTCCTTAAGAGAAAGGTGGCCAACGCACTCACTGGAAACATTCTTTTACAGAGTAAAATGGCAGTTTCAGCTCTTTGGCACAGCTTCATGGAAGGTCTGGGACAGAAGATTATGTTTTTAAATTTTTAAGACTGACATTTATTTTTCAAAATGTTATTTTAAAAATACCTCTTAAACCTCTGAGAGCATTAGATACTATTTCGTGTTCCTCCTGTGTATCTTCCTTCAAATTCTGAAGGCTGTTTTTATAAAAGACAGCCACCGTGAGAGAGGAGAGCATCCAAACCCAAACTGTCATACCTCATCTGTCAGTTACAAGCACAGGTAACTGCACTGCTGACAGCACTCCTGACACGGTGCCCAACACGTGCTGCAACCATTACAGCAGGATAAAGTGAAATTTAATCCCCACACCTCTCTCTTTGCTTTTCTTTTCTTCATGTTTTCTAGATCACTTTTATAAGCAAAACGTTTAAGGATGAAGCAACATGAAGGTATTCTGCATTGCAAAAAGCATCAGTCAGCTTCTGTTGAGAGCATGGGATGAAACGCTTTTTGTCTACAGAGTAGTAAAGCAGCATTAGTCTATAGCTGGAGAATTTTTCATGAAACGACCATTGACAAAAGCATGAATTACTTGAATCAGAGAGATTTAAATGTTACACATGCAAGACGGTGGTAAAACCATTAGCGTAACTGATAAAAATGACTGTGGAAAGAGATGAACTGGCAAAACCACCAAAAATCATCTAAATCTCAAGTGCTAAGATTCCTGCATATTCAATCCTCATTTATACCAAGTCCTCTGAATGCTAAAGAAGTTTATGTGTGTTCCACGCTTGGCTGAATCTCACAGCAGAAAACACCAACGTTGGTGCTTTAGGTTTATTGGAAACCTGAATTGGAGTACAGTGGAGAGACCAGGAGTGGAATAAGATCTCTACACAGCTTTTCTCCTGGGACATGGTCTTATTATTATTATTAGGAATGGAGAACCTCTTTTTTTAGCATGCTCCTGTGCTCCTTGTTCTCCTCCCATTGCCAGAGGCGAGATTATGAAAAATGGTACAATACAATGACCGCCTCAGTTTTTGCACTATGTCCTGTAACCCCAAATTGAAATTAGGAGTGCAAGTAACTGGAGACTAAGGATAGAAAAATGTGACCATAAATGGGAAGAAGACAGACAATGAAAGCATACAGGGTCCATCTAGAAGAAAATCTGGTTACAAATGAGGTCTGTTCCTGCAAACCGCAACACCCCCTTTTGCAAGAGACTGGTAAGAGATGCCTTTTCTCTCTGAAAAGTGACACAAGCCACCATTTCAAAAACTTCAATTAAAGAGAGAATAATATTGTTTTATCATATTGCGCATCTGCTCTGAATAGTAGATCAAGTGCTGTCTTATACTGATGTCAAGTGCTGTCTTATGCTGATGTAAATTAAATATTAGTGGCAAATCTCTATCTCCTAGTACGGAACAGGTCTAAGAGAAGACCATGGAACGGCTCTCACTTCAGTTTAGTGAAGAGGTGCAGCAGTGTTCCAAGTGCTTTTCAGAAGAGGGTTTTCATTCAAAATCTACCACAACCATGTCCCAGGAATGGATGCATAAAGCATACAGCTCACTTTTGTGGTGCATTGCAACAACCTCTGTATTTTAAAGAAGTTTCATTGCATAAAGTACCACTGGAGTGTCTGGAAAGCACAGGTTTTCTACAAAGCTATGCTATAGACTGTTTTACTGTGCAACAAAGAATTGGAGAAAATCAAAGACAATATTTTCTGCTGAATTATTAAAAGGTGAGTTACTTCAAAATAAACCTGTAAACTGCGTATGAGCTTTGCTTGCCAGCATCAGTGGCTACAGACCTAAACCACTGTGTGGAAGTAAGAGCTTCTTATCAATTAAAATCTTGTAAGAGGGCTGCAGTCTAACATCTTGCATGCACCTGGACGAGGACGAATAAGCCTTGGAGACACAATTACAAAGTACAATTGAGACCATATGATAGCAATTCAAATAATATTTATTGCTTGGGTAAATTAAAAAAAAAACCCGTAAGCTAAACATCATTCATCTAAACAGTCTGTCCACTGCAGTTTGCAGAAAATTGAAAACCATCATACAGCACCCCAGTTTGGCTTTAAAAAGCTGACGTGCTGAGCCAAGGTAATGTTCCACTCATTTCCTTAATTAGTAAAGCTTTTTCACAATAGAGCTGCATCAAACCCCCCAAAAAAGAGAGCCAAGAGGATATTATTAGGTGCTAAGTTCCTTTCATTTGCATCAGTCCAACCATGATGTAAACATTTCCCCAAATGTACTTGCTGTCACCTCTCCTACACTAAATTTACAAAGAGATTGGAGATTGCAGATTAAGTTAGGTAGTAAACTACGTTCAAGGGAAACTATTTTTACCAGCTTTGATGGGGTCTCAGGAAAAATTATTTTCCCACATAGTTTTTGATAAACAAATATTAACTGTGTTCTGGACTTTTTCAATACCAGGTCTAAGAAAAGCACAAGAAAAAGTGAAAAGATAATTTTTGAAATAATGCTGGAAACAGGATGTGTTGCCAGATATGCATTAAAGGGAAAATGGATCACAACAGGAAACATTTCCCTGTGAACAGGTTGCTACAATTTTCCCATGTCAAGGATCGACCAAATTCATCTCAGCGACTACAAACATTACACTGGCAACCATTGTATTAATAACACTGTATTAACAGTTACAGCTATGATTGCACAATACTCAGTACAGCACCGTAAGTTTTGAATAAGAATAAAAACATGCAAGATGGATAGCTCAAATGCAGTGTTGCAGAGACTTCTAATGATTTTAACACTAAACATAAGTTACATCAACTGCATATCATTATCTTTACTTCCTACATAAAAACCTTAAAGCAGATACGTTAGCAGAAGATATACACAGGTGATATCCTCATTATTTACCTATAACAGAGCCATTAAGGAAAAGTGCAACTCCAAAGAGGACACCAATGCAGAGAGCAAGAATAAAAGGCCGCCGGCGGCCCCAGCTCAGCGTGCAGCGGTCACTAGCCGAACCTATAAGCGGAGTGAAGATCAAGCCCAGTATAGGGCTAAGGAACCAAGTGAGGCTGTAGTATTGTTCAGGAAGACCTAAAACAAAGACAAAAACGATTTAAAGGTTATGTGGTACACACCAAACATTTCACTTTATACACATGAAATTTCATTATACCTTTGAAAACTGTAAATCGATCAGAAATTTACTGACAGTAAATTCCGCGCCAAATGAACAACTTGGTTAAGATTTCTTATCAATGATTAAAAACAGCTAAGGAAAGCACAGATCATATATCTTTGAAATACCCGGGCAATAAGAAGGTAACAATAGGTATATTTAAGCTACTGAAATGAAAGCTAAAAAAAAGTATCTAACAGTGGAATCACTAGTCTAGTGTGGTGGGTTGACCTTGGCTGGACGCCATGTGCCCACCAAANTCCTTCCACACATCTCTTATTCCTGGGCTCAACTTCACTCCTGAATTCTCTACCTCCTCCCCCGCCCGAGCAGTGCAGGGGGAGAGGGAATGGGGGTTGCGGTCAGTTCATCACACATGTCTCTGCTGCTCCTTCCTCCTCGGGGGGAGGACTCCTCACACTCTTCCCCTGCTCCAGCGTGGGCTCCTCTCTCCATGGGGCCACAGGTCCTGCCAGCAAACCTGCTCCAGCGCGGGCTTCCCACGGGGTCACAGCCTCCTCCAAGCACCCGCCTGCTCCACAGGCTGCGGGTGCAGATCTGCTCCACCATTAACCTCCATGGGACACAGGGGACAGCCTGCCTCACCATGGTGTTCACCACAGGCTGCAGGGGAATCTCTGCTCCGGCGCCCGGAGCACCTCCTCCCCTCCTTCTTCACTGACCTTGGTGTCTGCAGGGTTGTGTCTCTCACATATTCTCACTCCTCTCTCTGGCTGCAGTTGCTGTTGCACAGCAACTTTCTCCCCTTTTAAATCTGTTATCCCAGAAGCACTACCATCATCGCTGAAGGGCTCAACCGTGGACATCTTGGAGCCAGATGGCATTGGCTCTATCAGACATGGGGGAAGCTTCTAGCAGCTTCCCACAGAAGCCACCCCTGTAGTTCCCCCACTACCAAAACCTTGCCACGCAAATCCAATACGCCTACATTAGTTACTACTGTCCAAAAAACACCCCCCACACACTTTTGCTGAATTTTGCTGAGTGTGCTGAATTTTTTTTGATGGGGGTCTTGGTGGGGATGGCCTCTTTGAATAAGTAACAGCCAAGGTCTGCTGTGTAGAAGCCCAATAGCTTTGTTGCATCCTCTATCCATTTGTGGGCTATCAAAACAAAGACCTTCGTCATTTTTGGAAAGCTATGTGTTTGTCGTATACACGTATACGGGGGGTTGGACAAGATGATTGAGGTCCCTTCCAATCCCTACCGTTCTGTGATTCTGTATCCCCTTCTCAGCAAAACTTTTAACATTCAACAGGAGTTGAACATTATAGTGGCACTGTTCATCTAAGACCACCACCGTAAAGAGTTACTAAAGATTTAATGGACAGAGTGATGGACAGATTACAATTGGAGTAACTGTCATATGAAGCGTCCCATTTGCAAGCACTAAAATATTTACTTATAAAATTGAACAATGGACAATAAAAGAAAAAGCAATTATTCATTAACCTTTAGAGAACAGCTAAAGATGCTTGTCTATCTCTACGATCCATGCTTTTTTTCAGAACTGAAGTGACTATTCATAGGATCAAATGAAAACAAATTGTATTTATTATGTAATATTTACCTAGGAAAAAAACTGCATTATAAATAATAACTTCTGGAGAAAAGAAACCCCCAATGCCCTGCTTTACTCCTCTCCAGCATGGAGAGCAACGGCCTGCAGATGGCAGACTGGCCTAGAAGAGCAGCTACACTCAGGTCCTTGGAGATCCGCCTCCCTCTCAGCTTATCAGCACAAGTCAGGTAACTGCTTTGACATGTTTCTTAGCAAAGCATTAAAAACAAAACAATCGATTTCTTGTAGTCCAACTGATGCCAAGACTGAAAAAAACTCAGTGTCTTTACCATAGGAAGGAAAACAATTAATTATTCAAACCCATGTATTGTGTGAGTAGTATTCGACCTTTGCAATCGAGATCAACCTGTACTTTACACCGCCTGTGCAGTGCGTTGAGGCATCCATTACCAAGCAGGATTATACCAATCCCTGACCAAAATAGCCTGTGCAGCAAATTTGGAAGTCTAATCTCCTGCTGTTTAAAGTGCCATCAAATCTTGAGTAACGATGCTGACTTCTTCCATGAGATAAATCACGTTTTCCTTGAGACTGGTGTGCTCTGCAGTGATGCAGAGACATTCTAGGAAAATAAGACTTTTTTTGCCCACATCACACCATAAATAACCATCAGGATTCAAAATCCAGGTCTGAGGCCAAGGTCTATGTGATTTGACTCAACTTTGGCTAACGAACAAGCTAACGGCGACAGCTGCCTTGATGAGTACAGAGTTATTGGAAGAGACTTGCCTTTTCTGAGCCCACAGAACCAAATAAAAGTGCAGAGAAAACCTCCATCTCCCTGTGGTTTTAATAACCTTTTTAACTTCAACGAGTTCAACAGCCTTCCCAAGCAAGGTTCAGGCATTGTATGTTTAACTGGCGCCTCACCTGCTCCCGATGCTAACACTTATCATTGCCTGAGCTGGCATACAGATAGGGGGTTCCTGCTTCAAAAAAAATTAATTATGGGAAAGAGGAAGCATTTAGTTCAAGGCAAGCAAAACTAAACAGTAGGCAGGTTACGATTCACTTAAGGTGAATGATTTTTCTGCAGGACATTAAAGAAATGGCAGTGTGTAAAATACTCATCCCATTTTGCCTCCACAGAGCCATCCTGCTGAGCAGTGGTTTGTTGCTACTGTGGGATGCCAACCCACTGCAGCGAGTCTGTTTTAAACAAAGTTAGAAGCTATAGCTTAACCAACGTCATTGGTCTTTATTGCAGCGATCAACATCTGAAATGATTTGATGTCACATCACTGCATATAACTGTATGTTGAGGACAGCAGTTTCTTTTTGGAATTATGTTGTGACTTGTGAATTATGAGCTGGGACATCTCAGTCGAGCTCATCCATCAGTAAACACTGAGACACGCAGGGAAGGTTTTGCAGTAAATCATACAGTTGCTTTAAATAAACACAGGGGATGAAGGCTAGCAAGGGCTTTGTTACTAGGGTTATAAGCATCATTCTATCTTATATGAATAAAAAACCTTAAGTAAAATGGATACAATTAAGAGACTCTCTTTTAATATTTAATATTCCAACATCCATATAGACAACCAACTCATTTTAATGGAGACTGAGCAGAAACAAGAAGGAAGTGCTAGTACAGCAGGGACAAGCAATAGGGGTGTACATCCAGGGACACCAGGGGCTTGCACAGCTCACCGACCCTCTGTCCTTGTGGCCACCACTTTGTCTCCAGTCTACAATGGCACTTCTCTGTCGTGTATATAAATTTTAACAAAAAAAGTTCTGGAAACACTTAATCCATTCGCAATGATGACTTCTGCAGAGAATTAAAAACTGTTTACAAATATTTTTCCTTCAACTGTAAAAATGGCACATTTCTAAATTGGAAAGATAGGTATTTTTTATGCTTTATAGCCACAGTTAACCAACTGTCATAAAAATGTCCTAAACCCAGTGATTTTTACTGTCAGCATTACTTTGACTTCAGTACCTTCAAGGTCAACTTTGCATGTAATAACTCAAAATCAGATTAAGGCCTGCATTCTGTTTTGATTTTACAGGCCAGTAAAAGAAAGGAAAAAAGGGGTTTTACCCAACCTCTGTCAAATGCCTACAATTAGGGAGCCTTATCTTTCCATGTATGACTCAGAGGAGAGAGATTTAAATGCTTTCTTGAGAAGGCTTTATTTTCACTGATTGAAAAGGGTGATCTTCCTAACATCTAAGTATTATAAATAAAAGCCTAAACCCAAATATTTATATTGAAAATGGCTTGCTTTGCAAAAGACATGAATCTCAATGATTTCAGAACAGAGCTAGGGATGTAGCTTTTATGAAAGGGTAAAAAGGACACTTAAAAAACCCAAGAACATTATGTTCGGAGATCCTTCTTTAGACAAACCACTGTTGGTTTTTTTTATTTTTTTTATTGAACTACTCTTTAGTGGCCAAACTATCTATATTTAGAAAAAGAGACCATGATAAAAATCTATACAAGAATTAATAGCCCCATGCCAAGAAAAATGGAAGAATTTCTAAAAACCTTTCAGTGTTCCTCCAAGTAAACAGGAAAGGGATAACTTTCAAGTGAAACATGAGCAATTCCCACAGATTGTATAATGGTAGGAACCATCAGCATGAGCACAACCTGCTTTTTCTCTTGCTGGAGAAGTCATGCTATAGGACTACTTCCATAACCTAAGTGGCAGGGCTCTTATAAATTACATTCCAAGTGTAAGCTAGCAGTTTATAAAATCGTCATATGTGGTTTATATACAGTTATGCAGATTTCAAAATAGTTATTTATTAAGTGAAATGTATGACTGTATCATAAGTATGCAAACAGTGATATCGTCACATCAGAAGTCAGTCGGTTACTCAAGTGGAAAACTACGCAGTGGGGTTAGAGAAGATTCCCGATGAGAAGCTGGTGCATGTGCAAGCTAAAATAAAACATCACAGGAAAATTAATTTGCTGGTGGGAGAATTCCCTCCTGAACCTGCCTGATGGACAGCAGACTCCTCACCTGAACAATGTATGGGCAGGCAAACAGAGCAATCATTTTAGCAATGGGTAGTAAAATTAGTTACCCAAAGCTTCCTTTTGCATTTGCTTTCTATATCTTAAGGTTGAGATGTGTTATTGATAAGCCATAGTCTACCCAGTGAACCGAAACTCTGTGAAACAGCAGTTCTGGTGCCTAGAAGAGCCTTTTCTCTCTGTATAATTTAGTTGTCACCTCTGATGTCTGCGCTCACCACTGTTGCTGGAAAGTCAGACTTTTGTAAAGCTCACAGCCACATTCTACCAGGGGTCTTCCAGGAAAGAGCTTTCCGAGGCACTGAGCACTACCTCCACTGTCCCATGAAGCAAGACTTCAAAACTTACCTTGTAGATCACAGAATCACAGAACAGTAGGGGTTGGAAGGGACCTCTGGAGACCATCTCGTCCAGCCCCCCTGCGTGAGCAGCACACCTAGAGCAGGGGGCACAGGACCGCGTCCAGGCGGGGTGTGAATGTCTCCAGGGAAGGAGACTCCACAGCCTCTCTGGGCCACCTGTGCCACTGCTCTGTCACCATTCTTAAAGTTCACGCTTCATACTGGTGGAGTCTACAGGACCATCATTTCAACAGTAGGTTTGCTTTAGCGTTAGACATTTTCATACAAATGAGAAAGTTCCAGACAGATGAGAACTCCAACCTGAAAATACTTTTTTCCCCTAGAAGAGGCTGTTCTGGTTTTAGTATCTTGAATGTCTGCATACATGATACGCATATTTAGGTTGGCGTGCATGATTTGGCAGTAGAACCAAAATAAATAAAGACAACTGAAAATTGAAATACTTACGAGATAGTGCGTATATGTGTGTGTATACATACGTAAAAAATGCAAGTCTTCCAAATGTTTGCTGCCTCACAAAAAGAATGAGCTCCAATAATAAAACTTTATAGAAATTATGCCTGTGAAGGGTACAAGGCAGTCAAGGTAGATAATTAAATAGCCTAATGGTTCCCTTCTCTCTGTGCGTCTATATGTATATATACACGTATAGGCTGCTATACCTGTACAGCTTGACCATATTGTAAAATGGGAAGACAGTTAAGAAGGCATCCATAGAATCACAGAATGTCCTGAGTTGGAAGGGACCCATAAGGATCATCAAATCCAACTCCTGTCCCTGCACAGAACAGCCCCAAAATTCACACCATGTGGCTGAGGGCGTTGCCCAAGTGCTTCTTGAATACCATCAGGCTTGGCACCGTGACTGCTTCCCCGAGGAGCCTGTTCCAGTGCTCCACCACCCTCTGGGTGAAGAACGTGTTCCTAATATCCAAGCCAGGACAAGAAGACAATGAGCAGAAACAAAAAGATAAAGGGAATATTCTGACACCAAGAAGTTCCTTCTGATATCCCCATCTAGTGGCAAGGACTCAGATGCAGAATGTATTTTAAATAAACTTGGCTACCGTGACGTGCCTGGCCAGCAGCCCTGCAGCATCCAGTCTCTGATGTGCACAACAGAAGTACGGATGCCAGCTTTGACTAGATTTCAAGGCAGTACCAACACAGCAAGCTTGTCATCCATATGACTGCCTCGCCACAACCTCTTACAGCCAAATGTCCCAACCGCTGAGAGCTGCTATACCCACCTTGAACAGGCTATAACTGGGCTGGGACTGATTTCATGTGGCCAAGAGAAGTATCATGCAGCAAATACTTTACCAGAGGCTGCTGAGACCCATATGTGGACTCGAAGGCCAAAGCAGCTGTATCCCATTACCAGTTTAATGCTGTTCCTTTATTTTGTCTGTAATTTTCCACCTCCATGCTTGCCTTGCCAGGTAGCAGCTCTAACAGCGACTCGCCATCCGCCAGCTTGGAAAAGTAACCTGGTGGCCTCTTGGGGGAGGAATAATAACTGAAGGATTATTATTTAGCCTTTTACTGACAGCTAATCTGAGGAAACACCGAGGAGGAAAAAAACATGTTGGATAAACAAGGTTAGTATTTGTGCCGTGAACTGAATCTGGAGCAGGTCACAAGGCAGACTCAGAAGTCTCATACAAATCAGTGAGAAAAAGAGCAAAACACAACAACAGCTTCTGTGAGCAGTGACGACTGCCACTGAGACCCTTGTAATATGGCATTTCCCAGCCAGCTACAAACAAACAGGACACTGGCTTCTAGTAAATAAGGGTTTGTTTTTTCCCAGACAAAAAAGTGCCCAACAATAGTGGGACCAGCACTGCTCACGGTTCACAGGAAATGCTCACTGTGTCACCATCAGTCTAAGGGCTGCGTGAGGTCATGAGTTACATGGAAGAAAGATTAAGTCCCATGCAGCAGTTTCTATTCAAAACCTCTTTTTGATAAGTTCTATTGGGGGAAAAATAGTTCTTTATAAGCTTAACAATAAGATCTGATATGGGAATAGGATGCTAAGCTCCTATTTTCATTTGTCAGAAATCATCACCTAGAGACTTGTTTATACTCTTAAAGTAAACACCATACAAATTTCTGAACTAACATAGAAGCTGTCATGCCCTGCAAATACTTTGTATTCTGCAATTCCATCCCTGTATAAAATACTCCGTGCTGCTAAAAATATTTTACATTGATCTGTTTAAAATGCATTGCTTACACAAGCTGCTTTGTTTAGACTATATTTTTAAAAAGAGCAGCAAGCAAAACCTAAGCTTGTCAAAAAGCTGTGAAAAAGTTAGAACCCCAGTATCTGCTCTTCATCTTGTTACAACAGAATCGTAGAAACCACCACAAACTCAAGCATTTTAGCTTTGGAGCATCTACATGAGGAACAGGGATTTCAGAATGCAGCTGCAATTGTTTCATAAATGCACCCCGATATCCACTCCCTTATATTTAAAATAAAAATAGAGTTGCTACACATTTGGGTCCCTCAGAGAAACTGCAAATGAGCTGCAGGGCTATTTTGACAACTGTATCACTGTGAAACTTCAACCACAAATCCTTTTGCTTCTTGCTATCGTCCTTCAGATTTTAGGGCTTCCAATGGCTTAGAGCTCATGTGAGACTGAGCTGCCAAAAAACCTGTATCTGAGCCAATATATGTTGAACCAATACACTGGAATAGGCTTGACTGGTGGTCTGAGCTTTATTGCAGTACAGTCAGTACTTGTACATTGAGTTTATTGCACCCATGAGAAGCCACCTTCCAACTTTTGGATTGAAATAGGAACTCTGACAATAGGGAAGGGATATGAAAAAGCACAGTAATTTCTCCTGGTGCCCATTCCCAAAATTTGAGCAGCTTCCAAATGTGGGAATACAAGCTTGTAGGAAGGAAATAATTTTAAGTACAACTTGAAATCACAACCTGATACGAGGAGAGACAGCCTCTAGTTTCTACCTCCAATGCTCTGTATCTTAACAGCTGCTGGTGTGAGAAAAAATGAAGCCTAATATGGACTTCATTTTTATGCAAAAATTTTGCTCTTAATCACATTATGCCTGCCCGGCCTGTATGATAAGACACCACTTGCTCAAGCCAAGTGCTTGTTTAGAAGCCACTCTTAACAAGCTGCAAATTGCACAATACTGGAGGAAAACTATACTGACCAGTATGTGTGATCATTTTGGTTGCAAGCACACAGGTGGAAGAACTCAGAACAAAATTGCTGCTAGCTTTCTACATAAAAATGATAGCCTATCAAGTTGTCAGGCACCTTTATTCGCTCAGTGTCTCAGAAATGACCTATTGCAATAAACACCACATAAAATAGGAGCAATATCAAAACTGTGGCTTAAATCTTCCCACTGCTAAAATTCACATCCTGAAATTCTTCTTGTGCCTGTCAAATAAGAGCTCTTCTGCTTAGCCTGCAACATTCACAAGCTGTCAGCACATTATATACATCTTATAGGCAGGAGTACGTGCTCTCTGCAATCTGAACATACTTTTCTGGAACACAAACTATCACCCAGTTGCAAAAAGTCTATCCTCTCCTTCCCCCGCCTGTTTAGCTCTTGTCAGTGGGGATGTCTGCACAGCGGCTGGGAGTGCTGGGCTCTCAGCCTCACTCAGCTGGTCTGTTATTGCTCTGGATGATACGAAGTGAGGATAGGGCTGCCTCTTCAGTGCAAATGAGGAATCAGTTGTGGGACACGAAAGTGAAGGGATAAAGCACAATTCCCCCCATTTAGATGGGGTTATTAGCATTGAGGGGAGTACTAATCAAGAGAAATAATTAACAGGATTATTACAAGGACATGAGAAGCACGGTACTTCGAAGGACTGATATCCAAGGGCAAAATGCATCAAATTCTTTCCAAAGCTACCAGCAAAAGTCATGCTGAGTGCATCAAGAAAATCCACAGGACCAAAGAGACACTTTGCAAAGGAGAGGGCTGGGGCACTGTCTGTCCTCCTCTTCCAGGATGGGGCTCCGCTACCTGCATCTCTCTGACATCCAAAACTTTTCCAGCAGATTCACACATTTTAAAATGCAACCTACGTTTCTGCTTTAGTCACTCCCAGTCATAAGGACAAGATTATAGATGAAAGCTGGATCTAGATTTGAGATATATGAACAAATAATTAATAGGAATATTTAAAAGGATGAAATTAGGTTAGAGATGCTGGGGAAACTGACCAACATTTCCTTAAAATTTGTATTTCAAATTTTAAATTTCCTTAGTAGTTGGATGGAAACAAGTCACACTTTTACAGCAGAAAAATTCCAAAACTTTGGAAACTATTACATGCCATACCTACAACTAGACTAGAGCCACCTTTTTTGAAAGAACATCTACTAAACTGGTAATAAAACAATGCTCCTGCTCTCCAACAGCTTCAGTATAGAATATTAGTGCAGTGTTTCACATACAGAGTCCTGGAGGTGTTTTTATGGTGTAGAAGAGTAATATCCCCTTCTGGCAAAGCTATTCTGCCTTTCGATGCAGGAATAGCTTTTGAAATTACCCATGCAATCGCATGCCAGCAGCAACTATGTTGGGTTAATAACACTTATAAAAAATGGAATTA
>VZTV01044104.1:0-10734 GCA_013400875.1 Anhinga rufa | reverse complement strand
ATTCCCCTGAACATTCACCCCCCCACCCAACTGTTACATACTTTTGGAAATTTTTGGAGGTGGAGGTGGTATCTCCATTCCTTACAGACTCCAGATACATTTTCTTCAATACCTTCTTCCGATGCTTTTTGAATCCAAACAAACAGTTGAGTCCCACTGCCTTTCACATTGGGTATTACCGCAGCTACATACATATTGTGTGGAGATCAGACATTTTTTATTGATTTTATTCTGTCACCTGCTGTTTTTATTTGATTGCATATAGTTATAGGACTGAAGGAGAAGTGGTCATGCCATCATACCTCCCTTCTTGCTGTCTAGCTCAAACTGTCCTAGTTTATTTAGCATTTCCTCACTTGGAAACTGTTCCACAGTTTTTAATAGAGTCTAATCTGTCACCATTTGTTGCTGGGGTTTTTGTACATTTTCCTGACTTCTTGCCATATCTCCTTCAGGACAGGAGGGTCAGATGTACACAACATTCAAGTGCAGGTGTGTTGGAGATTTATATAGTAGCATAATTACATTTGCTGTCTGTTCCTTACCTATTAACTCCTTTTACTGGACATTGAAGTGATAATTTTGTGAAACTATCTTTTATAATTGATGATCTTATTCCTGAGTGGTAATGGTCATCTTAGAACCCATCATAAAATTAGGTTTGGTTTTGCATATGCACATCACTTCACATTTCTTTGCATTAAATTCCATCTTCCAGTTTATCATCCAGTCCCGCAGTGCTGTGTAGTCCTTCTGCAACTCTCTGCAGCCAACTCTTCTTTTTAAGATCCAGAATAAATCAGCATGGTCATCAAACTTTGTCACATAGTTATTGATCTTCTCTGTTCAGAACTCCAGTGTCACTTCTCTTCTCTGTGGAAAGTAACAATTTTTTCCACTGCCTCCTAATTTACAGCTAGTTGTTTATCCAGCTTGGACTCTTTCCTCTTATACCATGGCTGCTTAGTTTCCTCAAGAGTCTCTGTAGAGGGCCCAGACTTTGTCATATCTTCTATTGGTTTCATTCAGAGTATAGGCTTATTGACCTGTGATGTCCTAGATCTCCAGAGGAAGTCTCATTCTGGTCCTCTGGTAGCAAGGTAATTTTAAGAGTGAAGTTACATACTTCAGTCTGTGGTTCAGCCATTTCTTCCTCA
The DNA here is from genome assembly GCA_013400875.1 of Anhinga rufa. Lineage (NCBI taxonomy): Eukaryota > Metazoa > Chordata > Aves > Suliformes > Anhingidae > Anhinga > Anhinga rufa. The sequence goes on along the minus strand of VZTV01044104.1, from coordinate 9,577 downwards.
AATTTCAGCAGAGCTCTTGGAAGTATGCATTTGGCTTTGGTGATTTAAAATCATTCATTTTGTCAAGTTGTCCTATAAGGTGTACTCCTGGCATTTAAATCTGATATTTGCATTCTCTTTTGTGTTCTCTGTGAAAAACAGTTCTGGCTTTAAAAAAAAACTTCAAATGCCTACCTGATGCAGAGAGATTCGAAATAGCAATTTAGTTCTTCTGCTACGTTGTCATCTATGTTGTCATCTCACCCAAGCACTCATTTTATGCCTTGACTGTTTACTGGGCCTTTAGACTCCCTGACAGACTTTCTCCTTCTGATAAGATTATAGCTTTTTTTTTTTTGGTCTGGCCTTACTCTGTTTTTACATTTAAGCTACCAAAGTTCATGTTCTTTTCTGGTTTGTTTATTCAGATTGAACGTCAGGTTCAATGAAGGATGGATTTTATTTTTAATAGACTTCCTTACTCTGCTGTTTGCCCATGCTGACTTTCGTTCTTTCTAAAATCTTCTTTGAAAATTTATGCATTTGTGTTGTACCTCCAACATGAGACTCCAAAATTATTCTGAAACTTCCAGTAAAGATTTTACTTTTTTAGCTGCTTCTTTTAGTTTCTTTTTAAGTAGCCTTCTCATTTTCATGTTGTTCCCTTTTTTAAATATCACATGACAGTACAGGATTTTTCAGTTCTTGTTATTCACACAAAACTGTTGAGATGAAGTATGTTGTATCTACTATGGCAGAGTAGCTCTTGGAAAACAGTGTTATGACACCTTCTTATGGAATGACTCAGGACCAGGAGAATTATTTCGCCTTGGGGATTTCTTATACGGCTTGGCCCAGGAATCATTAGTTGTCCAGGAATCATTGTCTGTTTCTAAAAACACACCCTCATCATCCCTGCACGTCTTTTAGTGAGTCTAGTGTGAATTAGCTGACTTTTCACTTTCCTATTGTGTTTTTTTTCTTTTAGTGCTTCTCAGCACCCTCAGCTGGTGGCAGCCACTTTTGCCTGGTTGGTTAGGCAGTGTAGTCCCACAGGTTTATTTTTCCTATTTAAATCTATAATTTTAATTAATAAACACAAAAAGTTACTTTGTGAATGGCTTGTTAATACTTAACTCCAAGCTTTCTATATCATAGACCACCTTTCTTCCATAATTTTCCTCAGTACTTTTAACTTCTACTTTATTCTCCCACTGATTTATGTTATTCCATTTTCTGATGCATGTATTCCTCAAATTGTACACATGGCTATTAGGTAGAACAGTGTATATAAGAGGACCTTGTATAAGACCACATATATGATTCTGTAATACCCCATTTGGAAGTGTCAGTGGCTGACAAGCCAGGAAGGTTTCTTTGCCTACAACAGCGGTCTATTTGTGTGGTTTTGGTGTAAGAACTGTAACAGAGAATCCAACTCAGTGGGAAAGACTACACAATAAAATGCTCTTTAAATGAAACACACTCGTATAATAAGGAAGTTATTACTATTAACAGCGACATATGCTTAATTTCACTGCAATATAAACACACTGTTGATAACTTTCAGAGTATGCATATGTATATAATTATACTTAATGCATATCATTCTCTGCAGTCTTATGATTTTACAGTCATTATGATGGAAGTGTTTGGGGTTTTCATCCTTTTTATTTGCATTGCAAAATATTTCTTTGTCCATATTGTTCTTACCTGCTGGAAACAACTTTCTTTTTCATGAATCTTGTAGATAAGTATTTTTAAGAGCCATCTGATATACCATATTTGGAAAAATACTAAATATTTCCTACTTTCATGTAAGAGAAGCACTGCAGTAATGCACTAATATTGGTGCAATTTAGTGTAATATTTATGTGATCTAGTGACATGAAGAAAAAAACACTTGTTATAATGTAGATTAAAAAGAGAATTCTGACTACTGCCTTATCAGTAGTACTTTTAGACATATTTAATTTTCTTTTTCACTGATTGTTGTCACAACAACTATTGTTTTCAGTAAGCTTCATATCACCCAGCAATAATAATGCCATTTTAATCTTGTAATGATGTGTCTTCTCTAGCTGAATTAATAAGGAAACCAACTAAAAGATAATTTGGGATATCTCTGAAATGTGTGTTAATAAAAAGGCTATGAACAACCCCACTACATGTTGTTCTTAGTAATATTATGCTAATAATAGTAAATGTAAATAATAGTCTTTTATTTATGTCCTTCTTCCTTTCCTTTATAAAAACAAATACTGGTAAATTTGCATGAAACAATACCAGTGGCCATTTCCTTCAGAAGTATACAGGCATGGCCCTACTAAACTGAACACTTCTGGTCCTGTTTCTGTCAATTCATAACATGGTCTCCATAGTTTTTCAACACCTCTCCTCAACTGAAGTGTCTTTTCATGCTATAGAAAAATGAAAATCAATGTTTATATTTATTTATCAACTATTTGTTTGTATAATAGTATCATCATACAATAAATGCTGTCATACTCACTTATAAACACTACAAGTGTTTCCTAGCAAAAAATTCTGTGACTCTATTGGCTTTGCATGGCAAGGTTTTGGTAGCAGGGGAGCTACAGGGGTGGCTTCTGTGAGAAGCTGCAAGAAGCTTCCCCATGTCCAACAGAGCCAATGCCAGCTGGCTCCAAGATAGACCTGACACTGGCCAAGGCTGAGCCCATCAGCCTCTGGGATAATTTATTTAAGATGCGGGGGAAAGTTGCTGCAAAACAGTAACTGCAGACAGAGAGAGGAGTGAGAATATGTGGGAGAAACAACCCTGCAGGCACCAAGGCCAGTGAAGAAGGAGTGGGAGGAGGTATGCCAGGCGACGGAGCAGAGATTCCCCTGCAGCCTGTGGTGAAGACCATGTTAAGACAGGCTCTCCCCCTGCAGCAGCCCATGAAGGGTAAAGGTGGAGCAGATATCCACCTGCAGCCCATGGAGGACCCCACGCTGGAGCAGGTGGGTGCCCAAAGGAGGCTGTGACCCCATGGGAAGCCTGTGCTGGAGCAGGCTCTTGGCAGGACCTGTGGACCCATGAAGAGAGAGAAGCCCAGGCTGGAGCAGGTTTGCTGGCAGGACTTGTGACCCCATGGGGGACCCACGCTGGCGCAGTCTGTTCCTGAAGGACTGCACCCCATGGGAAGGATCCACATTGGAGAAGTTTGTGAAGAACTGTCTCCCATGGGAGGGAGCCCACGCTGGAGCAGGGGAAGAGTGAGGAGTCCTCCCCCTGAGGAGGAAGGAGCGGGAGAGACAAAGTGTGATGAACTGACCACAACCCCCATTCCCCGTCCCCCTGCGCTGCTGGCGGGGGGTGGGGGAAGTAGAGAAAATCGGGAGTAAAGTTGAGCCCAGGAAGAAGGGAGGGGTGGGGAGAAGGTTTAGTTTTATTTCTCATTAATTTTTTTTCCCCAAGTCGAGTCTGGTTTGCCCAAGACTGTAACTGGTGAGTGATCTCTCCCTGTCCTTATCATGACTCACAAGCCTTTTGTTGTATTTTCTCTCTGCTGTCCAGCTGAGGAGGGGAGCGATAGAGCAGCTCTGATGGACACTTGGCATCCAGCCAGGGTCAACTCATCGCACACCCACAATCAGTGCAGTCATAATTAGACCACTATTTCTACATCCAGATGAGAACAGTCAATAGTAGCGTAAATACAACAGGTGTGCCCTTCCTCTGGCTCAAAAATATATTTTGAACCTGTGAGACTGGAGCTTTGCTCCATAAAAAGCATATTAAACTTATGGATCTCCTGAATGGTGAAACCTCTCTTTCTTCAAGGGACATGAATACTTTCTTATGGAACAGGTCATTTTTGCATGATTTCTGCAGGAAGAAGGGGTATGTATTCTGCCTATTGTATATGAACATTTATATCTTCATTTCAGACCTTTCTGTCTCTTTCACTATTATACATGGATATATATACCTTTTCTTTACGTGGTCTGGAAGGTGGAGCTAAGGCCACAGTAAGCTTCTGTTTTCATTACTGCATATTTGGCTGTAGACCATCTGGTACCAGCTCAAGGGATCGTCCACCAAAAATGCTTCTCTGGATACCTCTGTTTGTCTTGCGGACAGGCTGGGTCCTCTGCAAAATCTTTGTTTTCCCCATCTGTATTTGTAGTGGTAACTGGGGTAAATAAGACCTCTAAGAGCTTTGGTGGATCCAGGAGGTCAAGACACCTCCCCAAAGTTAACCTTTATTTTAGACATAAGAAGTGGCTTAGAAGGTAGGAACAGTCCTCTGAGAGGTAAAGTGTAGATTTAACATGGTGTAGTATCTTTATCATTGATGCCAGTGCTGTCTGTCAGTCACAGAACAAGATATTACACCTCATGAAAGAATGTGGATGAGTCTGACTATCAAACTGTAGTGTGAAAAGAAATTGTAACTGTAGCTGTAAACACTCTGATGATGAAAACCTTATCAATTTAATGTGTTTTTCTTTTCTTCCCAAATTAGATGTTTTGTTGCTGTAAAGTCAAGGAACCATAAAGAAAGCATTATACTAAAACAGATTCTGATACAAATATTTTATGTACAGATTAATCTAAAAAATATCAAAAATGTGCCGCATGTTTGGCACAAAACAGTTTCTCTCTTTTTCATATTAACAGAATCCCTAAACTACTGTATAGAAGGTTTTCAAATCCTTTAGATCTTGCCATAGTAGAAAAGCCAAAAGTTAGCTGGAATGTGGCCAAAAAAGGAATGTAATTATTTAATTTTACAGTAACAGTATACAGTATACACCATTTTTTGCTCAGTTTACCATTTCTGCATGAGAGAATATATCTATGAAGAAAAAACAGAGAATAAAGAGATAGGGTATGAAAATTATGGATCATTACCTGAGAGATAAAAATCCCCTGTTTTCTTAAATTTGTGTGCCTTATGAAGAAATGTGCCAAACTATCCACTCCACATATAATATTTATACATTCATTTTTTCTTCCACTTCCTGGATTCTGGAGCTGTCTTATTGTTTGGTCTCCTTCCAAATGCCAATTTTAGGTTAAGTCTTAGCACAGAATGGAAATTTGATCCAAAAAAGCATTTACATCTCTGTGTTGGCATTGTGCTGCAGGGTTTATATAGCTTGGCATTGTGTGATATTGCATTACTTAATCCTCTGACAAAATAGAATCTCTTCCCACTACCTAATTTCTCTTAGGAGTATAAGTAGTCTCTACTTGCAGACAAGATTCCCATACTCTTGACTAGAGCAGTCCAGTCACCTGCTGTGTAGTCACAGTGTATATAAATGTGAAAACTGTCAAAGGGCAAATAAGCCGTGGTGGTGGTACAGCATACCATAATTTTGTTACATATATCCAAAATATTTCCTCTAACTGGGACTTGAATCAAGGAGTCTTTATCACTTAGTCTCTTCTCAGAAAGAATTCTTTCTCTATGTCCAGAAATTTTCATTCTTTACATGAAAGCACTGGATAAATTTAAAAATATGCTGATTTTTCAACAGGATGCACTCCTGCAGGAGGAGTTTTATTTGCATAATTAATTACACTGACATTGTAAGGATTGCAGTGTCAAGCATTCTCTTGGATCGCCTAAGAGAAGTTAAGCAAAATGAGATACGGAATTGCAGCTCCAGACGACATGCCACCACTTTATATTATTATTCTTCTTTATTTTGAAGGCAGTTCACAAAGTCCAGACGTTGAATGTAAATTATATTTTTGCAGTAGTAACATGTGGTTACTTGCTGGGTTCACATTTACAGGCATTTTTTCTGTCAGTTTTCTCCGTGTCTTTCACATAGGTAGGGTGCAGATGTGCTTCTAAACATCTGTCTTTCTATGTAATATATCATATTTTAATTACTTTCCATTCTTATTTCATTTGATTCACATGTGAAAGAAATTCTTGGCTAATCCCAGGTGAGATCTATAAATAACCTTTATGTAGAAAATATTTTTTTTCTTTCCAGTAGCTTTATTTTATTCTTAGAGTTGTGTTCAAGTTTTTTTTTTTTGTCTAAGCAAGCAACCTATATGTCTGCTAAGGAGCTGCTTTTATAGGTCAAAGAAAAATCTTTCACCTCTTCTTCCCCTGTAGGAAACTTGAGGGTCTTTCTGTTCACTTCAGTGTGTTTGGGAATAAATCATAAAATACTATGATCTTATACATAGAAGTTCTTGCAAAACTTATTCTGACATAGAAAAAGACTCATGAGTCTTTCTTAAAAATGCTTTAACTATGGACATGCTTAAAATGATATTTTATGATTTTGCTAGTTATGAGTTCTCTTTTCCAGTTTTCTTCCTAAAGCTTCTGTGCTTGTTGTACTTAAAAGGATGGGAAGAAAAAATCTTCAGGAGTGCCATCAACCAAAGCTGCCATGGCCAATGGGTTAAGGTATTTTCCTGGATGAAATAAAACATTATTGTTGTTTAATTTATCTGTATCAGTGAAACAATCACAGAAACTTTTGTGATAGTTTTTGTTTTACTGGGTTCTCATAGCAGTGGGTAAAACCTGGTGCTTGTCCCAAAAACTCTACCAAATCTCTAAGTGTGTTGACCCTACACAACTTATCATTTTGCGATTCAGTTTCCACAGTGAGAAATGTGGATAATATTTTGCAAAAACACGCTGAGATCTACAGATGTAAAGGGTTGAATAGCAACTAAGTATTCATGTTCAAGTTATGTGACCAATTCTCAGTAGATGGCTTTATTTTTCTGTTGTTGTTGGATACACTGGACCCATCTGTATACACAAGATACATTTAAATATGTTTAGTAAGATGCTTGCTGTCGGAAGGAGCTTCCAAAGACATTGAATCAGCAGTTCAGGAATCGAATGAACAAGTACATATTTTATCAGAGTCCTGGCACGTCTGTTCTGCACATTTCTGCATTCCTGCTTGGGCCAAATAGAGCTGTGTGGACACAGAAATTGAAGAACAGCTTGGCTTTAATCAGACAAGCTAAATACTAGTTATAAAATACAATTTACTTCCATTTCTGTTTTGGGGCTATACATAGATTCTGTTTTATGCACTAAGTATGTGTTGTGCAATAATTAGCTATGTCATTAATAGTTTTATAATGAAATATATATGGCACCAGGAAAGCACTTACAGTTTTACACATGAAATCATAGTGTCTGTTTCCATAAAGTTTTAATGACACTTCTGCCCCGTCCTGCAGAGTAGGCAGAGTAGGCGACATGTTTGTGAGGTTGTCCTCTTTACAGGAAGGGCATAAGGAACAATGAGGTAGGATTCAACCATTTTGTACATGACACAGATGGCTAAGAACAATCATAACCTTGTGTTATGAGAAAACAAAATCTCTCCAGAGTAACTTCTGGGCAGTAAAAATCACATTTTTTTCCTTATACAAGCTAAATCCACAGTCAAGGCTAGTGACCTAAATAAATAAATACAAAATGAAGATCCTAAGAGCTTTTGGTGGAGACAGGTTCATGAAGAGGATAATGGTTTAAAAATTGTGAGTTTATGCAGTTTGCGTGCTGCTTGTCTCAAACCAGAATGATCTTCAAGACATCATGCTCCAGAAGGAGCTGGAGAGAGTCCAGTGTGTATCCCATGCTTGTTCTTCTCCCAGGTGGCTTTTTCAAACTGTGACTTACTAACTGTTCCAAGAGATGCAAGTAGTGGTTGCACTGTTTCTCAGTATCTATTGTGAACTCTTCTGCTCAATGCTTGTGAGCAGCTTGCTATTTATTTTTCAATGTAGCCTTTTAGCCCAGTAAATTTGGAGTTGCTATTGCTTGTAAGAAGCCACAGGCTTCTTTTAGACCTCAAGACCTGTCAGGCTTTGCCTAGACTTGTCTTCGCCTGCCTGGAGATCTTGTTTTAATTTGCAATGGTTTTAGCTCATTTAATGATCAGGTAACTGTTACCTGCTTTGTTTTAGCTTTTGCTTAACTTTGTACAGTTACTTTTGTTCTATATACTTTGTAATTAATACACAATAATAAGAGTTACTCATGGAATAAAATGCAACACTGAGGAGTAAAGATGTGGGATGATGGCAGACATCCTGAAAATAAAGGGAGAGGGTGACACTGGAGACTCCAGGACTGTAAGCAACTGACGTATGGCCAATTATTACTCAACACAGGAAAGTCAGCTTGGGAGGTGAGTAAAACCTGGTTTAGTCATAACAAAGAAAGCAAAGGACAAACATTCAATGTATGTAAAACACATATGTATATAATAAATTTGGATGCAACCTGGACTTTCAGAACAGCGAAGACGGAGCAAGCTGTAGAGCAGGTTAGTAAACACATAAAGTTGCTCTAAGCAGATCCTAATGTCAGGAGGAAGACACCGTCAACACCACCATACTGCTCCTGGCAAAGGACTAGGGATGCTGATGGCTTGGTTGCACACCTTCCCTCCCCAAAACTTTAGCCATTGTCCTTAGGGACTTGGAGGAGCAGAAGGTGAGCATCACACCATGGAAAGGGGGAAATACTTGAAAGGTTGTATGTATATCATTTTGACTGTAATATAATTGGAACTATAAATGTTAGCATCATTGCTACTAGACTAATAATATTTATTTCATTAGACTTTATTTTCATTTTATTTTAGTATTTTAGCATTTTAACATTTTAGTATTTCAGTGTTTTAGTGTTTTAGTATTTTAGGAGATTTTGAGTGTGACACTCTGGCATCTGTTCTGTAACTTTAATGCAAAAAACTGGTAATATAAGACACACAAACAGAACAGAAAAAAACAGGTTTGGGTTTATTCCCCAAACCTCTAGCATCTGGACCTTTTTAAAATAATGTATTGTTCCTGCAGGCTGGAAAAATAGGTGACCATTCATTGGAGCAAAGCCAGCAGGCTATTCAAAAACAGTTGAAGCTTACTTCTGTGTCAAAAAAAGAGCATATAAAGCTAATGGAGGGAGAGGAATGATGTAGTAATAAGCATTTCTGTTTGCATATTTTGTAAGATTTACAGGATTCTCAGAAACCTACACATCCCCAGAGTGGACAGACTCTACCCTCTGTGGTGGAAGACAAACATTCATTATCGTCATAAGACAGCTGAGCTTCCTTTTTGTTGCGTAAATGGTTTCTTGACAGGCCAAAAAGTGGTGCTTAGCTCTTTTTCAGCTGAAGGTCTGCTGAGCTTTTTTTCTCTCCTTCTCTGCTAATGCTATTTCTTTAATTACTTTTGTTAGGTGTTTTATCCTTTTTTTTTTTTTCTAAGTTCCTGGAAATTTTTAACACTTTTCTTACAATTTCATATCCAGAACTGCAGGCAATATTCCAAGTAAGGGTGCATTGCAGCTGTAAAAGGATAGCTGTTTATTACTTCTCTGCTTTCAGAAATGAAATTTCTGTGTGGGCAGTTGAAAATTGTTTTGTTATTTTTTGTAGCTAACACACTGTAAGATCACATGTAATTTGCTTACTTTCCAGAAAGATTTCTTCTTTTAGATTTTTCAGATAATGGAATCAGAATGTAATTCTTCTATTTTCCAGACTTTGTAATAATTACATTCCTCATTTTTCATTCCATTTTTCTTTCGTCATGATGAAAATTCTTTGTCAAACC
>VZTV01044096.1:0-13256 GCA_013400875.1 Anhinga rufa | reverse complement strand
GGTTTCAGACCATGAGTCACTTTGGAAGGATCTCCTCTTGTAGTTGTGTGAGGCTTTTGCTGTATCAAATTTGACAGTTTCCTTTTAATATTTGGAAGGAGCTTATCAAAAGGCACCCTCTCAACAACTCGTGGCCTGAAACTCTATACAGCAGTTCTGCAGGAACAGAGGAACTTTAAAGTGTTTGCAGATTTGTCAGGAACTTAAACACCTCAGCTAAATTATGCACAAAAAATAGGAAAACGATCATTGATGTTCATGTTTGCACGAGCTTTGTGCACAGTCAGGAACAACCTCTCCCAGCACTGCAATCCAGTCTCTGTGGCTCCCTTGCTGATCCAGCCTCTTTTGTACCAGATTTGCTGTGAATGACAAGTGGTGAGCAGCACTGCAGCCAGTACCTCAGGAAATCAGAACAGGCAGTTCAGGTGTAGCTGGGATGAGCAGTGATTTTCCTACAAAGTAGCTGCTCTTAACCCTGTGGACTGGAATTCTCTCTGGGGATGTGGTCGGTGCAGGATGGGAGATGCTACTTGAAGCTGTTTTGATTTGCAGCTTGGGTTCCTTAAATTCATCCTGTTTTGAGAATAATGCTGTTTTCAGGATGGGAAAGTGGGAAGTGAGAAGATTGCTTGAAGATGGACAGAATTTACCTCTTCTTTGCAAGCAGGACAGTTGTCAAAGGCACCTAGAGCTCAGGCTCTTTATCAGCTTAGGATGAATCCAAGGAAATAAATGAATCCCTATTAGAGAGATCTTTTTAGGGAGTCTGTTGTTGCCGAATTTCCTCTCTAGAGTAGAGTGTTCAGGGTGGACAAGCCTGTCACAGCTGGCAGCAAAGTGCCTTCCAAGGGACGCTCAGGCCACTGAATGTCACCCAGAGATGGAGATGCGTGAATAGATTCACTGTACCCCATGATTTGCAATAGTTGGGTAGGACCATCAATCTGTGCAGTGTGACTGGCAGGAGAAGAGTGTTTATTAGTCTAAGAGGGGATCTCCGAGAAAGCCCTCTACTGGGAAAGATTTGTTCATCTTGCTTTCCTTCCCAGGAACATTTGAAATAAAAGTGTGTTTGAAGAAGGAGTAGTTTAACACTAGAAGAGAAGTGTCTGGAATTCCAATGAAGGGCGTGGGATAGCTGCACTGTGCAACATTCAGATGACTCTTCAGATCCTGAGGTCCTGTTCCTGTTCAGATCAATAGAAATCATGATTTAATTTCAATAGTAGTTGGATGAAGGCTTAAATGAAGAGATAGGATACTGTCCCAACTACTTGTGATTTATTTCCACTGTAGCTACAAGATGCTGGGTAGGGTTCAGATGGCAGCTAACATATTTATACTCAATTCCAATGATTTTTCCTCAGCAGGCTGTAAAATGAAGCATTGTTCTGTGGCTCACAGAGGTGCTAAGAAGTAGCACTTCTTGCTGTGAGTGAATGAGAAAGAAGTTTCATTCAAGGTCTCATCAAAGTGGGTAAAATGTCCAGGTCAATTTTTCTAAGTTGATAGGGAGCCAGGGTTTCAGAGCTTCTGATCACATGCCAGCAGTGATTTCATTGTGATGCAGAAGGAATGGGGTAAAGCTTAAATGGCACCAGATGGAAAAGCAGAGCTGGGTTTCTCCAGCAGCGCTCAGTTTTCAAAACGGAGGGGTTGATTTTTGGCTGCAGGATGCTCCTTGACACATGGTTAATCCCTACCATGTAAAAGGACTGAGTAATAGAGGATGACCATTTTATATGAGTTAATGGCACAGCTTCCATGGTACTCTTGAATTTCCAGAATTGTCAAAACGTTTCTGTGTACATTAGAACATATGTGTTTCTCAATGCATATAAGTAGAGAAAAGAGACCTGCTGAGTGAAGTGCAAGCAGAGGGCTGTGTGGAAGATACAGGGACTGGAGCTGCCTGAAAATTAGAATCTTGTTTCACAGAATATTTGGGTTTTTTTTTCAAAATGTTGTTTCATTTTAAATCTGGCCGCACCCTGAAATTTTAAGCAGAGTGGAAATTCCAATAAAGCTTATTTTGAGGAAACTTCCAATATTTTGTTTCATTATGTTCTTGAAACAACGCATGATTGGTCAGTCAAAGAACACAAGGCAGCACATGACAGGCTAAACAAAGTGCTAGAACAAAGCAAAATTAAACATCTAATTTTCTTTAGAGTTTTGGAAATCTTACAGTACAAAACATTGCCAAAATTGAGTTAGTTTCTGTAATGAAACAGAATAGCATTTTTAACAAAATTAGTTTTTGATGAAAAACTTGTAGTGAAGTGTAACTGCAAAGGAGAAGGAAAAATGAGTTGTATGGAGGTGTGGTCAGGAGGTGGTCGGTGTGTGAAATAGCACCTAGAGAGGTGGAGATAGGATTAGGCAGTATTAGAGTTAAGGTTACTGTGCAGACTGGGTCACAGGGGACTGGATTTAAAGTACAGTCAGATGCAGGAGGTCAGAACTGGTCCGCATAATACAGACAGATTTGCAAAGCCAATGTTTTATTCCTCTGGCTAGCTTGCATGCAGGAAAACACTAACTACTCACCCTACTTACACAGGCAGATCTCTGAGGTGTGGTGCTGAAGGAAGAGGTTCAAATTCTGCTGATAATCTGGAGTGGAGGCCATCATGTGAGCACCAGGCTTATCTGTCCATCATTCTGTTTAGCACACTCATCTCCACGCTCTGTTCTTTCAATCATAGTTGCTGATTAACTCACACAATGTTCCTGAGAGGTAGGTCATTCAGGACCATATCCCTGCTTTTCAGCTGGGGAAGCAGTGTCTTGGAGAGCTGCAGTGACTTGCTGAAGTCTACGAGAAGCTTAGCGTTGAGGCTGGAATTAGACTTTTAAGACATTTTGGCTGCATTCTAAGGGCTCAGTACACTGTACTTCACTACCCCATGTCATAAGTACAAAGCCAGTGACTAGGAGTCATAACATGTATATGGGTCCTTAGGCTTTGTTTGGGGCATGGATGCCTAGTGGTTGGGGAGAGGTGTGATCTAGGTGTAGAATGGTTCCCAGAAAGTCTGCTCCCAAGAGTGGGCTCAGAGAAAGAATGGGCACAGAGACAGATCTGGGAGAGCAAGGTCTACAGCATAGACATGGCCTGAGAGAGATGGGTGTGGGACACAGGCTTAATTTGCCAAGGGCAGAGGGAACTGGGAGACTGGACACACAGAGCAGATGAAGTGTGAGTGTGTGGAGTTATAGATCCTGTCTTTATGCATCACATTGATCTCATTCAGTGTGTTAAACTTAGCATTTCATTTATATAAGGTCAGGGTGTTACACAGGTTTGTTTATTTTTAACTCATAGATGACTGACAGTTTCAGTCTAGATGCTGTCTGGTAATTAAATGGGAGAAATTTGTCCAGGTCTGGCAAAAGATCTTTGTCAAAGGATCTCTGGAAATTGAGATGAATGTATTTTCTTGACTTACCTTATATTACCTGGGTGCTAAGTCCAACACAGACACACTACGCAGGGGGTGCTCAAAGCACTGGCCACCATTTGCATGCATTGGTAAACGGTTGTGCCATTTTGTGATACATGTTACATTTCAGTTAGGAATTTAGTTTGGAAAAAGAAAAGGGGCCAAGGTGCATTCATGCAGTAGGAGTCTGGTGCAAAATGAGCCACCTGGTGAAGTATATCATGTGACCGGAAAAGCTTGGGACTAGAAGCAGTCTCATAACCATATAGTCATGCCTGACCTCGCCGCTGGTGGCTGCTCACTGACTTGCTCTTTGTGCTTTGTTTCCCATTGTAGACAGGGTTTGAGTGAAACCAGTTTGGAGATTTGGCAAAGGATTCCCTGATGTAAACAGTGGTGAATTAATAGAGACCAACATCTGCCAAAGATCCATCTCTTACCAACACCTCTGGATGACCCTTTCTTGCTGTACCGTGTTCTCCAAAGGCAGTCACATTTCCCACTCTACTGAAGAATCCAGCAAGGACTAAGAGGGTTTCCTCCCTGCAGGTTTACACACAGCATCCTGCATCAAGCTGTAGGGCCTACTGAACCCCAGTGAAGCTAGGCTCCAGAACTTGCTTTAGAAGTGACCCTATTTGCCCTGGTGGGTTTGCAGTGCTCACTGCTCGCTTGTCACAGACATTGATTTCCATTTCCTATTGCTCTGAACTCTTGCATGGCTCACACACAGTGAGCTCAGTCTATCTGCAATGACCTGTTGGGGTTGTCTACTGGAGGGGAAGTCTTTAGCTTCCAAGACCTCCCACTGTCAAAATATTAGGCAAAGCTGCGTTGTAAATGGATTTGTGCTTCTGCCTATCCCTACCCCTTGTCCAGGTTGCTCACGCGGTCTGTTCTGCACATGTCTGTTCCCCTTCAGCCCAGTACTGTCTGTCCATCTACTTCTCTTTCTATGCATCTAATGGAGGTTGGTAATCCCGTTAGGTGCTTGCAGCAGGCGCTGCCGAATTTGCTTGCAAATGCCTGTGCCAGGTCGAGTGTCATTGCCAGCAGCACTCTTGGCGGGATGAAGGTTGCATTAGTGAACAGTAATTGAAATGCAAAATAACATTTTGATCGAGCGAGCAGGCTGTTTATTTATCAAATCAATAGCCAAAATGCCCCATCTGGAGAAGTCAGCGTGATAATAAGTGATAGCATTCCAAGGGCAAAGGGAACAAGCGCAGTGGGGAGGACATGCCGGCAGGGTGGGCTCGGCTGGGCTGGGTCATACCGGGCCGTCAGTTACTGAAACTTGCTTCTTTTTGGGTCCCTTCTTTGAAGAGGGCAGCCCCCCTCCTATTAGCGTCTGTGGAGGGTTCCAGACCTCTGGACAGAGAACAAACAGTTCTTAAATACGAGATCAGACAGAGTGCAGACGTATGTAAAATCATGTGAAGTCTTCTCCTTCTCATGCTCTGGTAGACACAGGGCTGTGACTGAAGGTGCAGACTGCTGCTGATGTAGCTTAGTTAGGCAGTGGTTTTTTGATTGGTTTTTTTTTTTTTTTGCTTTAGTGCATTAGGTTTGCTATAAAGATCTGAACACTCACGGTGATGATCTGGAAACATGAAGTCATAGTTTGGCTTCTATAGCGAAGCTGCTGGAATGGTATCTAGGTGCATCTGCATAATGAGGAAAGGAGAGATGTGGGAGGCTGTGTGTGAGGAAGGGGTTTGCGTGTATTTGCACAATAAATTTATTATACATATGCATACCCGCTATATACAGATACCCTACAGAATAAAGCTATGTAACAGCATCACAGAATCACAGAACGGCAGGGGTTGGAAGGGACCTCAAGAGATCATCTTGTCCAACCCCCCTGCGTGAGCAGGCACATCTAGAGCAGGTACCTATCTCAGAAAGATACTATACAAAAGTGTAGAAGCAGTTGTATATCTTCTTTGTAGGTGGCTGACTGCCTGCCTGTCTGTCTGTCTGCTTTGCTGTGTCTGCTTGTTGGCTTCTGCTTGTCCATGAGTAGGAATGCTAAAGACAGGGAATGGGAAGTGAAACTGAGGTTGAAGATCTTGCAAGCTTGCTTTTTTCTTTCATGTCCCAAAATAATAACAGGGAAAAGTGAAAACTTCCTGGGGTGA
This sequence comes from Anhinga rufa, assembly GCA_013400875.1. Taxonomy (NCBI): domain Eukaryota; kingdom Metazoa; phylum Chordata; class Aves; order Suliformes; family Anhingidae; genus Anhinga; species Anhinga rufa. The sequence goes on along the minus strand of VZTV01044096.1, from coordinate 7,663 downwards.
GTAGATAATCTATTCACCATGACAGAAAGGAATATTCTTGTGGGTTTTTTTGTAATCACATTTAGTTAAATTTTCAAAGAGTGATGCCAATTTGGGAGGAAGATGGAGGTAATTTAGAAGTATTTTGCTTTAGAATTTGTTTGGGGTGGGCTTTTTTTTTTTTAATCTAGAGGAATGAATGTGCAGGTTATGCAGAGTGTTGCGTAAAATTACATGCTTGTTCTGTTACACAGTTTTCTGTCTAAGGAGTAGTTTGTTGGCTGCGGTCTCCTCCTCCTCTCGGTTCAGGCAAGTAAGAAAACAGGACACCGTGGGGCCTCAGGTAGGGCTTGGCTTGAGTGGACTGGAAGCTACTTTGTTAGTCAAAGGAAATGGAGACAAACAGTCTGGAAGATGGATGAATGAAGTAGATTTAGAACAAGTCATTAGGGTTTGAAGCTGGAATTTGGGTCAGCTACAAGGGGCTACTTAATATATGTGGTGTGTGGTAAGAGATCTGCTAAATACCTACCAAAGGTGGAGTTTTAAAGACTCAGCAAAACTGAACCTTGAGGTTATCTTAAATAGGTAGCTAAAGGTAATCTTGCATGTTACAGCAGTCTAAGGTGTGCAGAAGGAAACTGGGTGTTTCCAGGTATCACTTATTCTCCTCAAACCTGTGGTGTTCATTAGCTTGAGAAGAGCCTGGTCTACAGTTACCTCTGTCTTGTACTCCCTTTCTCTGCTTGTTCAAGTGCTGTATCTCAGCCTCATTGTGTAGCACAGGTTTCTTGTCTGCCCTTGACTCCACGCAGTTCTCCTCTTGTGCCTCCAACCTCACCGACAGCCCAACTCCCCTGTCCACACTTTTCTGGTGGTTCTGGGACATCTGCCCTATTCCAGACCCAGTGTTTGCTCTCACACTGTTATCTTGTTTTGCTACTGTATCATCTTAGAAATGCTTTCTAGAGAGTCAGGGATAAAAAAGATTTCAAACTGAAAAGCACTAATTGCCCCCATTGTTATTATCCATGCTGTAATTTATGTGGAGCTAATTTCAGTTTTTCAGGATCTATCTGGTTTTGAGTACTGTTTCTAACGATGAGGCACTTAATTATAGATTTCTCTAAGAGCTACAGGTGGAATCTAGGCAAAGCCCATGTATTCTGTCTGGATGGTCTCGGCAAGGGTGGGAGAAGGAGGCAGAGTCCCACTACAACTGTAAGTTTTGAAGTGTAAGAAACAGAAACCTGAAAAGAAAATTAACAGGTCAAATTCAGAGAATTCCTAAATGCATCCAGGATGGAGAACACACAAGTTCAGATTTAGTCTGAATAAATATAGAGTCCCCTTTCAGTAAACTAGTATTCATAAAGAAATGTTAATTCTTAAGTCTCTTTTCGTATTTGTTTCTAGGATAATGTCCTTGATTTGTAAGTATCTCCCATCCTAACTCCTTCCTCAAACACTTAGAGCAGTTAAACAATACCTCTGGGTCTCCCTTTTTTTCCTGCCAGCATTCATCATGAATAGTAGGCAAGGTTGAAGGGAGGGGTATCTTCAATGGATATCTTGAAATGCAAGGAAGTACAGGCTGAAGAATTTGCACTGGTGGCAATTTTCTCTCAGAAATGCTAAGAGAGTCCTGAGTGAAAGAAAAGGTCTATATGAGATGAGATGAGGGATCAGGCTGGGATGCAAAAATAAATGTGATATGAATGGTAGTGCTGGAGGTTTTCCTTTCCTTGCCCAGTGGAAAAGGGTGGAAGCAAAATTCTGACATACAAGTGTTTGAAGTGTGCTTTACTGAACATGTTGTTGTATGGGTCTCATTCACACGTGTCTGAAGGACACTGACGGTACTAAGAGAGATATAGATTATAAGTGCCCTAGATAGGCAGAGTATAAAGAAAGACATTCAAGAAGAAATGAAGGTCTAGCTGAGCATTTCAACAGGGATTGAGTTGCAGCTTTCCTGTATGCAGGCAAAATTGTTGAACTGGCGTGAGCAGTCTTCCAAATGTAGAAATAGTGGCAGAAGAAGTGGAAATGTGAAACACAGAATGATAACACTGAGGGGAAAAGGGTGGTGGTAGAATCTGGATAAATAGTGAACAGCAAGTCAATTCTGGTCCTTGTTTTGCTGTGATATCAACAGTAAGTATAAGCAAGAAGCATTAGCTCAAGTGCTAAGGCAATTCACTCTGGAGGGAGTGCCATTAGTACACCAGAGGTCAAGGTACCTTCAAAAGGTGATGCATTAATAAGAGAGTGAACTGATAATATATGTCATACCTCCAGATTAATTGTTACTTCATCTGTATAATACTTCTTACCATTTACTAACAAGAGTCATCCTAAGGGTGAAGAGAGATTACAAGAATGAGAAGAATGAAGGCTAGTAGGAAATCCATAATGCTTTCTGCCCATGAGAAGCCTTTTTTATTTATTAAGCAGCCTCCAGACAGTTTGCTGCAGCAGCTTTCATCAGCGTGAGCTAACTTGGGCTAGGGAAGATCTACTGATATGTAACTGGCCTCTGGTTATGCAATGGGTCAAAGGGATAAAACGTCTCCTGAGCATTAGGCAAACAAATACTATTTGTGTAAGAGCCATAATATGAGCACTTGCTGTCTCCATCTCCTTAGCTTGCAGAAAAGCCCAGCTTAGGCCTCCATCTCTCCTGCTGTGCAAGGAACATGTTCCTCCAGTCTACATGGCAGAACTGGTCTTGTCCGGCGACACACTGCAGTAGATCTCATACAACCCAGCTCCCTTCAGGAATACCAGGGGAACCAACCCCTGGAGACAGGTCTCTGATTAGGCTCTTGCAGCTGGGGAGCTGTGGGACTTTGCTGCCTTCCTTACATATTTTCATTTTAGCTTCTTCAGCCTCCTCACTCAAAAGTTCTTCCCCTGACCCACATCAAATTATAAAGCAAATAAAAAAATATATCTCTCTTCAGAGCAAGGGTGAAAGGCAGGCCAAGTGTGATCCATTTTTACAAAATAAGCCAGGTCCAGATGCCCAGCAAAGCCAAAAGCAACAGAAAATTGTTGTAATTGGAATTAGGATGGTGTAGCTCTTTTAGAATAAAATGCTGATAGTTAGACCTTGTTACAACCTGGCATTCCAGGTTTGTGAACTACAGGTTGGTATTCATGCTATGGAGTAGAAGTCACACAATGCTTTCCACTCCAAATTAGAGAGCAAGCTCATCAACCTTTTGCTAAGCTATGGTTTATGTTTGTTCCAAAGACAAGTATGTAGTATTTGTGTGGGTGTATTATGGACAAATGCCTTGCAAACAGGCTGTCTGGGGCTTGCCGTACTCTACAGAATAGAAGCATAACCCACGCAAGCCAAAGGGAGCCACCACTGCAAACATGACAGAACTCTTAGAAATCATATCTGCACTCCAGAGAAAGATATGTAGATTTATCTGAGGTTTTGGTCTCTTGTCCTTTATAGCAATGCAAAATACCATGATTTAAACAAAAAACCTCTAAAGCCTACGCACTGGTAACTTGGTGATTTATGTTTATGATCATGCCCATCATGCATGTACTACCCAAGCTTTTGCCTACCCCCACAGAGAAATGAAGTTTGCCCTGGGTACAGGATATGTTCCTGTATGATAGAATAAGCCCAGAAAAGCTTCCTGGACTGTGGCTGGTATTGCTGAGTCATCCACAGTATCCACTGTACAGGAGTAAACTGGCACAATGGCAGATCCCATTATTCTTGGACTGGAGAAGAGCTGTCAGTAAAGACAAGGAGTCTCTAGATGATGTGTCTCTCATTTGAAATCCATATTGAGTAGAAAAGCAGGAGAAACCAGTGGGTGTGCTGACCCCTTGCCTCCCTAGCACCGTGGTGGATGTCCTCTGAGTGGAGAGGCTGGGCTGGGAGCATGTGTGTGAGCTGTCCATGGTAAGAGCAGCTCGCGCAACAGGTGTGGGCATCTCCGTTCCATGACATTAACTGTTATGTGACCTAAAATTACACTGGCTGTTATTGCAGCTGTCACATCTAGCCTGCCACTTGGAAAACATTATTTCTGTCTCCTGTATCTAAAAAAAACCACCTGACAAAATTTGGCTTGTTACTGGAGTTGCAGTCAGTGTTTGAGAAGCTGATCTATATTGTTTGTCAGCCAGCTGTGGGTTGCAAAGCTCTCTCATGTGGCCCACAAAGGACACAACGTCTCTATTGCCCAAATGGCATCGTGGCATGACATGCACATCTCATTTACACATGGAGTGCAGGTTTATATCATTGCTAACAAATACTGATAGCAAAAATAGGCCTGTACCATAGAAGAGGTTGGATGTTTTATCTGTGTTTAAATCATTGGTGTTTCTGCAGATTAAAGCTTCTTTGGTCTTTCATGGTTGGTTTAAATATGTCTGTGCAATCCAAAGTGTGCTTTTGTCACAAGCTGGGGCCTGAAGTGAGCAAGTTTATAATGGCAGTCTTCTCAGGTTTTGTCAGTAAAGCTTGAATCTACTGTGAGGACTCCCTCTTCATGGACTTCAGGACTAAAGTGCAATTCCACAAACACAGCCATAGAGCACCTGAAAGTTACAGACTGAACAGGCATCTTGACCACAGAGTTTTTTAATTTTATGGTAGATCTTAGAGGACTTCAAAAAAATCAAGACATCATTCTGTCTGGAATCAACATCCAGCTGTGAGAACCACCCAAAAAAGCCCATTTATTTCTGACCTTTTACATTCCTTCTCGTGCCCAGAATAGAGAAGGTTTTGCCTGAGGAGGGCCTGAGTATTCTCTTGCTCTCCCCTTCCCTCAGCTGATACGAGTCCACTTAATTTCTCATATTTAATTTCTCATAATTTAATTTAAGTTCCACTTAAATTTGAGAAAAAACTTATTTACTGTGAGGGTGACAGAGCAGTGGCACAGGCTGCCCAGAGAGGCTGTGGAGTCTCCTTCCCTGGAGACATTCAAGCCCTGCCTGGACGCGGTCCTGTGCCCCCTGCTCTAGGTGTGCCTGCTCACGCAGCGGGGTTGGACAATCACAGAATCACAGAATGGTAGGGGTTGGAAGGGACCTCGAGAGCTTATCTTGTCCAACCCCCCTGTGTTCTCTCGAGGTCCCTTCCAAACCCTGCCATTCTGTGATTCTGTGAGTCCTACAGCTATATTTCAGCATTCTTTTTAATGACAATTTCAGTCTTACTGTTGGAAATCTCCAACATGTTGTGTTGGTGAGTGTGTGATTTTATCAGAAAATACTGGTGAAGGGACTGGCCTACATGGCAGAACTTCTGATGCTCATTCCTTACCTTCCTCCAGGAAACTGGAGTATAGGACTGAGCTATCCTTGCCTTTCCTATTGAAGATCACTTAACAAGGATCAGCCACTAGAGAAGCTCAGCAGTGTTGCCTCTAAAATTTCCTTGATCCACTTTAGAATAGGGAGTGCTGCATGGAGAAGGTGTAGGGTCAAATATGTGGATTTGCCTCAGCACTTAGATACTCAGATGGAATTAAGTTACTGAATTGTGGATACCTTTAGCCGACAGAGAATTCTTCTGGTAGGGAAAAGTTGTCTTCTGCCACAAAGCTGGATATTGTTCTGGCTGTCTTGCTAACCAGGTGTGTTTTATCTTGAGTCACATAAAGGCTTGTAGATAAACAGTACTGAATTGCTGTAATTTTCATATCCAGAAGTGAGGTAAAGAGGTGAACATAGCTACAAATTACTATTTCTGGCAAAAATAACCTCAAAGAATGTGCAATAAAATAGCCTTATCTGCATGGATCCCAATATTGTAATCCTTGAAGTTTAAAAGAAAAAAAAATTGGGGCAATATTTACTACCTTGATTTTATAACACTAATCTTTTGTCCTTTTCTGGTCCTGTCCATCTAGCAGTCTTTCCTGCTCTTTTTATTGCTGTTGTTCTCAAGAGAGCATTAAATGCATAAGCAGTCTAGCCGTTATAGAGAAACAGCAAAAGATGAAAGGCTAGAGAAGAATTGGAGAAACTTGTAACATTAACCCAACATCACTGCCCGAGGGAGATAATACTAATGGATAAAAACCTAAAGCACAATCTCGACTTGGTCTAAACCTGCATATTTACATGCAGAATCACTGGGATCGGAGCATGCTTGTTTGAGGGCAGCTATAGGCATGTAAAGGCTAACAACATTGTTAGTGATAAACAGCAGTGGGTTTATGAAACAGGAGTAGAGCAGACAACAACCTTTCTTGATACAATTAGATAATTAGTGGGAAAAAGGAATGCAGTGGATAGACTGTCTCTGGACCATGCATGGGCTTTTGACACAAAGCTGTGCAAGATCTTATTAGGGAAATTAGATCAAATTGGTTTTGATACAAATCCTGTGAAATGAATCATGGATTAGCTGACAGAGTGTAAACAGAAAGGTTAGAGACATTCTTTATCCTTCTGCAAAGGTGGTGTCCAAAAGGGCAGTGTTTTGGTTTTAAATATTCATTAGCGACCTGGAGGAAAATGTAAATGGAATAGTTCTCAAATCTACAGTTGACACAACTGAAAGATACTAGAAAAAAATCAGAGTAGAAAAAAGAAGAGCTAGGCTGAAAAAATGAGCATTATTAACAGGCTTTGGTAAAACAAGTGGCAATTAGCAGCGTGTGCTTTAAAGATGATACTGGATCTTCTTTGGAACAAGGAGAACCTCCAAATTTCATGTTGTGCAGAGCACAGTGGCAAAAGCAGCTTATGTTCAGAGAGGTCCCAGTGAGACAGTGGCTATCAAATGATGTGAGCTGATGTGCGATACGATGTCTGGCAAAGCTACTGCTCAGTTGGTCCATATGTCTGCCTGGCTGTGTGCTTTCCAGAGTGACTCTCCCCTGTAGTTCTGTGGCATCGCACTATGCGATTTGGGGCACCTTGCTGTAAGAGAGACCCAGACAAGTTGGAACAAATCCAGAGAAGGGCCACAAAGATACTAAAGGGATTAGAGGGAATGACCTATGATGAGGAAAGGTGAAAAGAACGAAACATTTAGAACCTCTAAGCCTGTTACATGGGCACAGAAATAGTAACGGAGTTTCCTGTGCCAGCATGGAGGAGAGTTGGATCAAGTCTCCCTCCTTTTACATTCCTCTTAAGGTAACTAGAGCTGAGCAAAATGTCTGTTCATCACTTTGAACTCTGCAAAAAACATTTAGCTGTTCTTCTTGAAGTTCAAGATGTTGTATTTCATTGCCAGGGGACACTCTTGAGTCTGTTTAAAAAATCACCACGGGATCTCCATGAAACTTGCAGAAAGTCAGAGCTGGTGAGGCTTAACTCGCTGTGTGCTGCCCAGCAAAAATCAACTATGCAAGTTGTTCCAAAGGCCATATAAAAAACCCACAAGCTCTGGAATGGCTGGAGTCACCTTAGCTATGATCTTCAATCTGTCTTGCTGTAAAGGACTTGTGATGCTAAAGCATGTGTCCACATCTAACCAGAACTCTCTATGCATTACTCTCGCCTGGAGGGGAACAGGAAGCATCCTCAGCTGTAAGGATGCAGGGGGTTTGTTGCTATCCTTGATTCACCATCAGACAGTCACTGTTTGCCTACCCTGGGCAGGAAGGCTCCTTAATTGAGACTGTGAGTTGAGAAGTGAGTTAGCCCTAAGAGACTGATCTCCCCTCTTTTTTTTTTTTTT
>VZTV01044083.1:0-35599 GCA_013400875.1 Anhinga rufa | reverse complement strand
GAAGAAGTTCAAGGAAAGACCAGACGAGCTAAGGCAAGAGTTAGAGGGGAAAGGCAGAAAGGCACTAAAGCCAAATTTATTCAGTTCTAATCTCACATGTGGGGTTGTCTAAGAAGAAGCTAGTAAGAAAACACTGAGGTTCATTCAAATACATGCAAATCTGCAAGCCCTTGTAATCTTCCTAAGGCTCAGAAGTTTTTTTTCCTCTGGTCACTGATGCCTTTAATTTGTTCTTCACAAAGGCTGGCTGTCCTCAGCATAGTTAGCCTTAGAGGTGCATACACAGTCTGCACCCTAAAGAACAGCAGGCAGCGTAAGGGAATGGAAGGAACCAAAAGTATCAGAATGAAAGAAGAACCAAGAAGTTGTTAGGATTGGTTGGCTCTTAGAATTATGCACTGAAAAACCACACAACTAGACAGACTGAGAAAGAGGAAGGAAGTCCTCTTGAAAACTGCCAGTGAATGAAAATATTAAACTCTACTTCCATTACATGATAGATTCTTTGACAGGGTCAGTTGGGGTCCAGTCAGGTAGATAACATGAAGATCACTACAGTGGAAAGTGGTTATTATGCTGTGTTAACGTGAGTTAAATATACCGCACCTGAACATCCAGTAAACTTAAAAATAATAATATACAGTCTTTTCACATCTTTACAAGGAAGGCATTCTGGGTTGGTATAATCAACTTGTTAAACAACTAGCAGAACACTAATGGAGAATTAGACTTACTGTATTATTTTTCAGGTTGGCTCAGTCTTGGCATTAGTCATTTCAGCCATTACCCAATACCCTTTGTTTATAACTATTTTTTGGCCAATACTTTGGCAAAAAAATTGAAACATTTGACTACATTACTCTTGAATGACAAAGCAGCGAAAGCTACTTACTTTTTATACGTGTTGTGAGAGACAAAAACAAGTTTTCCACAGATTTATTAAAACATTTAGACTGACTGAGTTCCTGCAAATGGGAGATGCCAAAAGTAAGAAAACACAAAATATTTGCTGTTTCAAAGTATCCATGATCACATATCTACAGACCACATAACAATCAGATGGTAAGGCTGCACTCACTTCTATAGACAAATACATCTGAGGAGTTACATTGACATGGTTGAAAACTGTCATACTAATGTATGAAGATGTAAAATAATCTTTTCCATTCCATACTCTTTGATATGTAAGTGGAACTCCTTGCAGGATGATCACATAGCAATTTGATAAATACAACTAATTACAACACTGATTCATTGTAATGTATCTAATACTTCAAGTAGAAAAGTCCTATCTATTACGGATGCTCCTGTGCCTCTGAATCAAAGAGTTTTCATCAAACTCCAGGTAAGCACATATCACAATGTTTACAGAATTGCAATGCACTACAAAACCAGGGCCTCAGGACCCAGTCCAAAATAAACTGAAATAGTAATTTAGTGCGATCTCGATGACTTCTGAGCCATGTCCTACTAATCTGTGCACTAGAAACTGCACTGCAAGGGCAACCATCAAATTCACCATTTTTCACTCAGTAATGAAAGTAATACGTGCAATGATTGCTTTATAAATGACTATTGAATATCATAGGATCATGGGATCCTTCAGGCTGGAGGGGAGCTCAGGAGATCTCAGTCCAGCCTTCCTGTAGTGATGCACCAAAAACCGGGCGCAGTATTCTAGTGCCAAGTAGAGAGGGTTAATCACTTCCCTCAAAAACCAAAACATAATTTAAAACATCCCTTACGATAGACTCTGAGCTTTCTCTCCTACTACCAATGCAGCATAAAAAAAATGACAGACGAACATCAGGCAGCACTTATATTACGATATGATGCTACAGCAGTTGCTATTTACTGCATTTCTGTGGCTGGCAGTTTCATATAAATGACACCCTAAGAGGTGCATGCATACATATATTTTGCAGATATGTACATTTACCGTCACGTTGCTTCCTGCTGTGGATTCTGTGAAAGGAGGTGGAGTTGGAGGTACGACAGAAATTTTACTAGAAATTTAAGAAACAATAAACAATGCAACAATTAATACATTATGCTAATAGATGGAAAAATAAGCCACGTTCATGCACAGTATCTTTATTATCTGTCTTCCCTGCAATCTAAAGATGTGGGTAGAGATCCTGTGTCTTTAAGAGTTGCAGCACAGGCATATTGCCTGTTTGTAAGAGTTAGGACTACCTTTCTATCTTCTCAATCTTGGGGTGCTCTAAGCAGAATTATTAATTTAAAACAATCAGGAAGACCTAATTTAGGACAGACTTCCTAGACTTCTATATGGTTGGCAGCATTACAGTCTGTGTCTTGAATGTTAAAACACAAGTCCTGTGTAACACACCTTATCTCTGTTTCAGAGATGTTTTCCGAAAACAGTCATCTTTATTTACAGTACTAAAAGAATCCTTCCTTGCCTAGGTCCAGAGCTGTTAGAGTCCCTTTACAGCATTCCAGCCATTTCATCTGTTTTAAATAGCCCAGGTTTGGGGGGGGGGGGAAAAAAAAAAAAGTGTTATCTGACTACATCTGTTAATTGCCGCACAATCACAGACCCTAAAGGCTGCCAGTGAACTTCCCTTTTGATTCTCCTTTTACTTTTACCACATCTATGTAAAAGCAAGTCCTTATGCAGCCCTGGTTAGGATCATATCTAGCTGACTCTAAGTTTCTGGCTTATGCAGTTATGCCTTGGCAGATAATTATCATAAAATTGAGGCCATCTCTTTGTATCTTATTTTACTTTTTTTAAAAAAATGTAAATGAACAGGGTTTCTTTTATACAATATAGTTTAAGTAGACTGTTACTTCATTATGTATCACTGGTAATAACTTAAGTATGGTCATGCTTAGGCCTCAAGTCACAGTATTTATTCAGTGTAAACTGGATTTTTTGACTTGTTTTCAGTTTTGGTAAGTCGGTAGACCTCACTGAATACAGAGCTTCTTGTCTACTATTTAACCTGCAGTTACCAAATCAGCAGTATCGCCCATTGAGCAAATAATGATGATATTGCTATAATACCTAGTAAATAATTTTCATCTCTGATCATTCAAAAGTCGTAAATTTGAAAGATAATAGTGTAACAGGTATGCAAAAAATATAAGCTGATATAACAAAAATACTGCACGCCCCTTCATTTCAAGTAAATAAGAAACTATTACTCTAAACATAATACTCTGTTTTGTACTTGAGACCCTTTCTATGGGTTGCTGAGAGATAAAAATGGTAATTTTTCTATGCTTTTACCATTTGTACTCCAAAAGTATTGAAATTTGTTTTTCATAATAAAAAATACAAACTGCTGGCTGGTTTATAACATACAATATATCACATATACAAATTCTCAGTGTCCTAGAACCATTTGTCCTTTTATGAGTCTTACCTCAGTTTCTGATAAGATTTCAAGAGCTTTGCACCAACTGTTTCGTGTCTGCCTGTGAAGGAGAAAAAAAAACCACCCGAAGGTCATTTAGCAATGACAGCAGTTACTAACGCCCGTATAGTACTTTCTAAAATCAGTGCCTTCTCATGAACCGTCCTTTATTTACAAAAGCTCATGTACATCCAAGTCTGGAGTGAAATCAACACCCACCTGACATATCAGCATAAATGCCAAGCAACATGCAAGTTTCTCCTGTATCACAAACTCACCTCCCACAGGTGACGTGTTCAGACCAGCTCTTCACAAATGCTAAGGACAACCATGTACGGAGGCTAACTAGCCCATTCTTACAGGTGCTAGGTGCCCTCAGCCTCCTGAGGTCCAGGAGGCAGGTAGTGCACGCGCCCACTGCACTAAAGCACACTTCAACCACAAAACTCAAACACTATGGAAAGCTTGAAAATGTGTACAAGAGTAGGCACACGGTCATCTCTTGCATCTTACGAAAAATTCTTTTCACTTTTCCTACTAGGGACCTGAACAATCATGAAAACGCACAACTAGCTCATAAACATGAGGAAATCCCTTCGCTAAGGCCATCCCTGTGGGGAAATAGCAACCATGTCATGTTCCTCAGGTGAGCAGCCACATGATGTAAAGAATACCAAGGAGCAAGCGCCCCACCAGGCACAAACAATGAAGACTCATAAAAATGTAGTTTGCTCCTGAGCGATTGCCAACAGGAAGAAGGGCTAAATGCATGTAAGAAATGGCCAACTGAAAATATCTGGAGTGGCTTTAGTCACTAATCATTCCTTATACAGAAAGCAGCATGTGATCTATGTTTTGCTGAAGATGTCATTTATTATAACATATTACTTACATATAAGTAGCAGACCTTGGTGGTGGTAGAAACAATAATCAACTTATTGATGTTTCAAATTTCAATGAGAGCTCCAAACTTAATGTCCTTTTATATTTGGTACCTTGATTTATTGCAGCATTAAATGATTCCTTAGATTTTTAATTTATTAGTCAGTAAGGCAATTTACCATTTTTATGAAAATATCATTTTTATTCCTGAGGTAGAAACTACACAAAATTAATAAAAAGCATATTGATGTAACCTGTTTGGTTTTTTTTTTTTGCTCTGCAACATGAGAAAACTTCACTGTAATGTATTTTTTCAGTTAAACTTATTTTACAGTGAGTACTTCACTTCTGTTATATTTTCAGGCCAAAAGAGGGCACTGCCTCTCCAGGTTTGAAGGACACACAACTACTACGGCTGCTGTCTCAAAATTGTTTGCCATTTTTTAAGCCCTTTAATTATATCAGTTGATCTAATCAAAGGAACTAAACAAAACATATTTCTCCCTGCAGGATTATCTTCTATATATCCTTAGATCTTTGTGACTTCAACAGTATTGCTATTAGACTAACTAAGCAAAATACTTTGAGCACCCACAAAGCTTTGATAATGCAGGTGAGAACTCGTTTATTTTTCTGGAAAGAGGGACAGTCACTATAGTGCAATACCAGATTCAGTGTCTGAGAACAACGCAGCATTTTCTGAAACAGAGAGATTGTTAGAATTACTGTCTTTAGACTTGCTGAAAAAAATATAAGGGAAAATTAATTAATAATTAATTAATAATTAATGGCTATGGGATACAACTGTGCTTTAAAAGATCAGTCAACTAATACTTTAAAATCAGAAATTGTGTTAGCTAGAATGGAATTCAGTGAAATCCTTCAAATTTTAAACGAATTGTTTTAGCAGGAACTGTAGTTCAGTTTAACATGCTACCTGTTGTCTTTCATGAATACCTACTACCCAAAATTTACCTGATTACATTATTCCATTTATAAACTTCTTCCTATTCAAGTTTCCCAAGAGCTATTTAAGGTCCAGTGCTTTTATTTTTACCAGCTATTCCTAAATCTAGATACCATGCAGACACTGGAAATGAAACTGAAACATTTAGCTGCAGTCAGGCACAAAGTGAAATAGTTGCCTATCTGAATCATAGAATCATTAAGGTTGGAAAAGACCTCTAAGATCATCAAGTCCAACCATCAACCCAACACCACCATGCCTCCTAAACCATGTCCCAAAGTGCCATGTCTACACGTTTTTTGAACACCTCCAGGGATGGTGACTCCACCACCTCTCTGGGCAGCCTGTTCCAATGCGTGACCACTCTTTCAATAAAGAAATTTTCCCTGATATCCAATCTAAACCTCCCTGACACAACTTGAGGTCATTTCCTCTCATCCTATCACCAGTTAATTGGGAGATGCCAACTGTTGGGTCCTGCACTTGGGTCACAACGACCCCATGCAACGCTACAGGCTTNGACAGCCCCTTTGCAGGTGAAACACATTCACCATAGGGCAATCCATCCACAACCTCTATAAGTTCTTTTAGGGCTTTGTATTGTTAATTGCACTGGAAAGACTGAACAGAAGGCAATGGCAAAGCTGGCTGAAAGTAAAGAAACAGTAAGTGTTTAACTCTCTGTTGGTTCATAGCTATACATATTTTTCTTTATTCCATTCTGTAATTTCTTTAAGCTTTAGAACTTTCCCAGTGAAAACAATTGAAGTTTTAACTTTGACAAACAACACATGCAAGATAATTTCCTCCTGCACATATATTTTAACATTTCTATATTTATTTCATGTCATCATATTTCTTAGAAGCCTTACACACTCATTAATTCAAAATCATATGGCCAGCAATTTTCTTATTTTTATTACTCATACAAAATAAATTATACTTTTAAATGCATTCTGCTAGTTGGTGTTCATGTTTTATTTAGTGCATAGACAGACACACTGCATGATAATTTCTGACAAATCTCTCACCGAGTGGAAGAAACATTAAATACAGTGGCAGACTACATTCTGTGTTTCACTTAGATGAGGGCTACACATTACACAGCAGTTTATGGTCTGTTCCAGCAATTACCTTCACCTGGATATTTCTTTGCTCGCTCCTCAAAGAACCATTCACCAGATTTCACTTTCATATCTCTGAAAAACAAGCAAAAGACATTTGAATCAACATTTTCCCAAGTCCATTTCTTCATATTTTTGACAGCCATTTAACAATCCAACAATACTTGATCCTACCGTAAAACTAGGATTTCATGACTGCTCACTCCATTGACTGATTTTGCTGTGGGTCTGCAAACCATGGATTCCTCCACTCCTTTCTTTGTTTTTTTTTTTCCTTTTTGCTATGTAGGACTGCCCATGGAAAGCAATACATACTGCTCTAGGCACTGCTCTGAAGCCAGGAGCCCTGCATCCACTCCAGTCAATACAACCAACTTGTGTAACATTCCCAGTGCTGATGCCACTGCTTACAGCTGCAGTCCAGTGTGAGAAGCAGGGAAAATCAATGACAGAGGATATGCTCCCAAGCAGAACTTGGGATGGCTACCAGGGAGGACTGAGCTCCACAACCCTGATGGTGTGCCAGCTTCATGGCCCATCTGTGGAGGCTGACATCAATGATGTCCGTGTCGTACCCAGGCACCAGGATCATAGGATGAGGAAAGTAATGATTAACAAGTATAAAATGGTATCAGACTAAATAGCTCTGTCAAAAGCAGATTTTCAGCAGATTTGACTCTTGCATTTTGGTGTCTCCAACTGAATTAGACGAAGTCTGCAATCTGAACTCATCCATTATTAAAGAGGAAAAACATTCTTTAACTGAAGAGAGGATTCTCTGGAGTCTTCAGGTTCCAAATTCTCATCTAAATGTCTTAACTAATTTTTAGGGCAAATATAATATCTTGTTCCTTCTGGATTTTCTGATGCGTATTATTGGATGAGGTCCCACTGCAAAAATTTCCTCAGTACAGGCACTGCTAAACTTTCTTCTCTATCCAGTAGTTCATTTCCTTCTATGAAGTTAATCTCTTTATTACCATTCCTTCTGCCAAAGTTGCTTGAAACTGGCAACAACATACTGACAACAAATTCATGTAGGGATTGCCTCCTTAAGAAAAAAAAATCTTGACACGACAGCTGTACGGATAGCCACCAAAGGCCGGGCGACAAAACCCCTGGGTCTGCCATTTCACACCTCACCTTACTCTATGTTAAAATAGACAAACTATAGGTAGGATGCTGTTTGTTCTCTCTGTGGCTTGATTTTAAGGCATTTTAGGCATCTAAAATATACCTTTGTAAGTAGCAATGCATAATGTTAAAAAAATTCACTACCTGTATATATTGTACTATTTATTTACATGCCTTACCATAGATCCTTGTACATCTGTGCATGAACACAGATGAGTTTCAAAATTAGGTTAAAATAACCTTGAGACAGGATACTTACTTACATTGGACAGAGACCTTTTAACTAATAAATGTCTGAAATCTCTGGCTGCACTAGATCTTCAAGGGTTCTGCATAAGTAGTGCCTTTATTCTCATCTCCAGCCTTCCCTTTATGTTCTTCTCACTACCCATGGTTATCTTCCCAGAGTTTAATCTCCAGTTCTGCACAGACCACTCACAGGATGGAAATAGCCTCTTTTTTTCTTTTGTTTTATTCCTAGGCTAATGAGTGTATTAAGCTAAGCTATGACCGAAAGTATGACAACAAAGCTGATAAAGAACTATCCTTGTCAGGTAAAATAGACTAACCTCCTACAAAGCAAATGTCTTTCTAGACTCCCAGAAGACAGGATTCCTTTAAAAAACACACTATACCAACTCCATTCACATAGGAGATGCCTCTTCCAGGTGAAAGATACAAACTTTGTCAGTCCACAAGGCTTTTTAAATTTCTTATTTTGTAAACAATGAACGTTCACCTATCCCTGCATGCTCTTCCACTGAGGTGTTTAAGCATGTTCATTACACACAACCCTATTGTCCAGGATTGAATCTCAGTAGTACTGCTGCTGCTAATGTTTTTCACAGGAAAATACACTCTGGGAGTAATGAAGGCTCAAAATTACGGTTGCTCAGGACTTGAAAATCAGCTCTTACATTTCTCAGTCACACTATTTATCCCTCATCAGGGTAAACAAAAAGTGCTGTGTAGCATTTACCACGCTGCTGCACTCCCTACCCTTCTTGAGATTTGCAGCCTTAATGTAATTCTCACTGAAGGCAACGGAAGAAGTCTGACTGATTTTAATGGACTTTGCATCGTGACTAAACAAGATCAAATGTGCTGTCTCTTTGCTATAAAAGGAATTTCAATGACAGCTGAACAATTCCTCTACATTAGCAAGACAAAAAAAAAGTAATTTCCTGAAGAAAAAGTAGAAATTTCTTTTAATCCATTTAAATAATGCTTTCCTGGATTTTCCATTAAATATCTAGGCAAGCTTATGAAATAATTAAGGGTGTGCAGCACTATACAAGGCAGCTTAACAACTAGCTACTCTCCATAGGGGATTTCCATTGTGGCCACCAAATAACTGAAAAACAATTTAAAAGAAGAGGAAGTGGAGGGAGGTATCTAGAGGAAGACATGGAAAGTTAACTTTTTAACCCTTCCTTTTAGTGCTTATAGCCTGAAGCACAGATAGTGAAATATATGCATCAAAATTTAGTAACCGCTTTGTATCAAATATAGATGGAGTTAATCTGCCTATTTTATGTGTAAATTGCAAAATACGCTGAGGATTCAGAGAACATAATTTTAGTGATAGTTTATAGTCTCTTCCAAACTATAGAAAATTACTTCAAACTAGTAGTAGAACTAGTAGACACCAAGCTGAGTGGTGCAGTTGACATGCCAGAAGGACAGGATGTCATTCAGAGAGACCTAGACAAGCTGGAGAGGTGGGCCTGTGAGAACCTCATGAGGTTCAGTAAGGCCAGGTGCAAGGTCCTGCACATGGGCCAGGGCAACCCCCGGTATCAATACAGGCTGGGGGATGAAGGGATTGAGAGCAGCCCTGCGGCGAAGTACTTGGGGGTACTGGTGAGCAAAAAGCTGGGCATGAGCCAACAATGTGCGCTTGCAGCCCAGAAAGCCAACCGTATCCTGGGCTGCATCAAAAGCAGCGTGGCCAGCAGGGCGAGGGAGGTGATTCTGCCCCTCTGCTCTGCTCTGGTGAGACCCCACCTGGAGTGCTGCGTCCAGCTCTGGAGCCCCCAGCACAGAAAGGACATGGACCTGTTGGAGTGGGTCCAGAGGAGGGTCACGAAGATGATCAGGGGCTCCAGCCCCTCTCATGTGAAGACAGGCTGAGAGAGTTGGGGTTGTTCAGCCTGGAGAAGAGAAGGCTGTGGGGAGACCTTACTGTGGCCTTCCAGTACTTAAAGGGGGTCTATAGGGAAGATGGGGACGATCTCTTTAGCAAGGCCTGTTGTGACAGGACAAGGGGTCAGGGTTTTAAACTAAAGGAGGGTAGATTTAGACTGAATATAAGGAAGAAATTTTTTACACTGAGGGTGGTGAGACGCTGGCACAGGTTGCCCAGAGAGGTGGTAGATGCCCCATCCCTAGAAACATTCAAGGTTTGGTTGGACGGGGCTCTGAGCAACCTGGTCTGGTTGAAGATGTCCCTGCTCACTGCAGGGGGGTTGGACTAGATGGCCTCTAAAGGTCCCTTCCAAACATTTTATGATTCTGTGAAATTCATTTAGCTTAAGACCAATACCTTGCCTTATATTTTCAGGCATTACTCAAATCTCACTTTGGCATCTTTAGAGGGAGAAAAGTGGTGCACTAATCTTGTGTGGGCACAAACTATAATTTCATGCAAATCCTCACCCTTTGTACAGGGATATATATCATCCACCACAGCTGTTGATTCATTTTCAAACTATCTTTCTTTGTCTACATAATATTATTTTTCATCATAGGTGGAAATATAGTTAAAACATTTGGTTTAGAAAAATTCTTATTAACAGGAGGGACTATGATGGAGTATTTTGATATAAAAATTGTACCAATATAGTAAGCGAATGATTGCTTCCCATTTCCTGGAAAACAAACACAAGGTGACACAGTAAAAGAAAAAACAACTAACTAAAAGTAAATAAATTTGGATTTCTGACCACATTTAAACAATTCCTGATAATGTTATTAATGCTTTTTGCTTTTTAAATTTATATAAAACATGACTTAAAATTATTCATCAATCCAGGTTCCTCACTCCTGTAGTATGAGGCAAAAAAATCATGATTAGGAAATTGTCCAGAAATTGTCTATACTACACCAAAATGCAGCACCTTCAGCAACGACTAATGATGAACTAGTTCAGTATTGAGTCAGGGGAAGGAGTTCTATCTACAGTTCAGAAACTACCTCTGGCCTACCTTGAAGATCCATTCTGCTAAATACAGTAAGGGAAATCCTGACTACATGAAGTATTAATGCAAAATTCCCATCAATTTCATTGCTACCAGGACTTCACCCAGCATTTTCATTCTACCAGAGGCTTTGTTTCATTAATTGTTTAAAGCAACAGATGCACACAAAACCAGTGTGCATCCATTGGATAACCAGTATAAACCAGCACTTATCCAAACCAGTAAAATTTCTTACCCATGAGCGTAACAAACAGTGCATTTCCAAAGGCAGGGATTCAGGCAGACACGGCATTCAGAGCACACGCGATGACTGCACCCGTTGCATACTGCACCTCTGTTCATCAATAACCCAAGTGGTTTCTGACAGCGAGCGCAAGATCTCTCCTGGTATTCATGGCTTACATTTCTTGCCCCTTTCCACCGAAGCTGCTGCAGTTGCAGTTTCAGGTTCCTAATCCCCCAGGTAAGAAAAATTAAAAAAATTAAAAAAAATTAAATAGACCAAAACCCCCATGTAAGTCACAAGCTAATACCCTGGTTGTACAATATCATTACTAGTGGGAGATATGCCCTCAGTTTGACCTCAGTTGAGCACTGTCTGAAGGTGTCTACGCACAGCATGTGCGCCCAGCGCAGGGCACCAAAATAGTGTATGCAAGTGATTATGTATTCACATACAAAAACTGAGACTAAATGGTGCTCCCTTTCATTTGATGATGCTTTTTATCGTATTTATCTATGAATGAAATCTTCTACCAAGTAAAAATAACCATAAGAAATGCATCACCTGAAATGTAAATAAAAAACACATCAGACCAAATATCAAAACCTCTCCCTTTCCTTAACTTCGCTTCTGCTACATGTACCAACAATCAAGACCTATGTTTTTAATTGTTAGCTACATCATCAACAGTTGTCAGGGACTTTCTAACAAATTCAAAATTTCTTTATAACCCTTTACTTACTTTTCACAATCATTTAATATGTCCAGTAATACTTACATAAATGCTTGCTGTAAACAAACTTTAAGTTTATACATTTAAGAGAAAAAATTTCTAACTTAGCAACACAAATACCCTGTTTTACATGGGGATGCAACGTGGCAAAGCAGGGTACAAGCTGCAAGAAAATCCTTGCCCTTGCCCTGATATAAAGCAAATAAAATGCTGGAGGATTATCACTTATCCTTCATGACTGAGATACTTGCATAGTGTGAAATAATTAAATAGAATCCTTTTCCTAACCAATGACACCTATTTACACTACTAACAACCTCCAAGACAGTGTGGTGTGCTTGCTACCTGTTTTATGTGAGAAGGTACAGTGACAGATTCAGCATGATGAGCACGTATTCCATGGTTCTTAACTCCAGTCTTAACACAATGTATGTTAAGTAAACCAACCAAAGATCTGAACATGTTCTGTGTTATCAGGACTATACAGGCATACGTAGGAACACAATGAAAATGCTATAAAGGCTTCATAGAAAAAATACAGGCAGCAACTGAAATTTCCGTGAAGGCTAGAAGTAAAATTAATCAAGCAGATTATTCACTGAACAGTATTTGCTCATATTTACTGTAGAGTAGCCGATAATATGGTAAATCCAAGAGGCTCTGCGTAACCCTTAGTTTTCCCAAAGTATAAAAAGGCATTAGCTAACAACAAGTGAAAAACAGGAATACATTTGGAAAGACAGCAAAGAGGAAAAAGAGTACTTCTGAGGAAAAAGGAACAGAAATACAGGAATAGGGGAATGGCAGATACCTTATTCTTTCCTCTTCTGTTTTTCTCACCATCTGGTCACGGTACAGGACTTCCAGAACAGCCTCTCGTTCCAATTCCTTAAGGAAGTGTAGATTAAATTCACAGGCCATTTCCCCCAAACTTCACTTATTTTGTAGACTCCTGTCCTGTGGTTATACTACATCCAGAATGATAGGTAACGTGGCCTGAGTGTTTACTAAGTGCCTGCGCTCTCACTGGATTGGTGATATGTTTCACTGTGTCACACCCTTGAAGAGAAAAATAACCGTGCCTGTCTTCACACAAGTCATCATTTAAGTGTCTCTGCTACCCAGGGAATATGAACAGTTAGCAAGGTCACAGCAGTCTTGTCCTTTTCACATGAAAGAACTTCTTGTTCTTTTCTTTTTTCTTTTTTTTTTTTTTTTGCTGAGAGTGGTTCCAAAAGAAATGACAGCTTGCAGCAAGGTCCCAGATAGGGCTTTAACTGTCACCAGATAGAGAGACAGTTCACCAAGAGATGGTGTAAAGGAGTGGGGGGAATGTTTGGGGTCTTTTTATTTGGCCTTGTAGATTTGGGATTTCTGGGCCTAGGGGAAAAAAGAATACATGTTATTATTATTATCTCTTCTCACCTCTTCAAGACATTTCAAATAGTATGTGAAAACCACATTTTGCTATACTCAGACCTTTCATGCACTAATTCAAATACAGGAGAGGTTTTAAGACAGTCCCATTCTTCAGACAGTCTCACCATATTGCCCGTTAACACTCAGTCACGTATCTTCACATTTTTTGTACAGTCAACATAAAACAGCCAATAATGAAGCTTAAGTTAATTTTGAACACAGGCCTACAGGCCCTATGACTGGAAAAGTCATACTGGGTTAGACAAAAATGCCCCTTTCTAATCTCATCTTACTGAAAAGACAAAACTTCACAAGCCTAAGAGGAAAGAGGGAAAGACACCCTCTAAGAGACACTTCTATCAATTACCTATGTCTGTTAAGTCTAGATAAAAGAGTTTAATACCCAGTAAT
Source organism: Anhinga rufa (assembly GCA_013400875.1). Lineage (NCBI taxonomy): Eukaryota > Metazoa > Chordata > Aves > Suliformes > Anhingidae > Anhinga > Anhinga rufa. Next base: position 22,120 of record VZTV01044083.1, on the reverse strand, counting down.
GCTATTATCTTTGTTAATACACACAAACACTAAAGACTTAAGATATATATTATTTCCAGCTCAGTGCACTAACAATTTTGGCCCCAAACTGATGATGTTAATGTACAAATAAGTGAGAAGTATAAAATTAAAACAGAATCACAACTGTATCTTTGATATATTCTGTGACCTTCACTTTTGTAAAATTCCCAGTAAAATAGAAAATAATTTTAATATGCTTTGCAGGGAAGTAGAAGAAGAAAATGATTATTTAATCTAATTCAGCTCACACACCACATTCAGTTTTAATACTATTGTCTACTACCTAGTGAGTATTACAAGAAATGTAACAGAGTTCCACTTACGACACACCAACTATTGAAGAGGTGTATTTGAAAACTGGTTAAGTGTTTCAAACTCGATGATCTGAACTAAATACATACAGTCAGGCTCTAGGCAGGAGGTCTAGACGCTAGGACAGAAGGGTGAAGCTTTCCCAAAGCAGTTACTGGTGCTTCATTGATGGATCTCAGCTGAGAATCTGACCAACTATCTGCATTGCTGGATCATTATTCTAAAACACTGTGAGTTTTAAGCAAAGAAAAAAAAAAAACACCCAAACTTCAGATATATAGTGACAATGTATTTTTGTCAGTGCAGGGAATTGCTTTACATAGAGCTTGTCCCAATTAAGTTACTTAATTTCACACAAAAAAAGCAGGAGGTGATAATTTGTATTTATAAACAGCAAGCATTCCATTCTTTTCTATTTTTTCGTGAAACTCTTCAACAGACACCAAAAGGACAAAGCATTTCACAGAAGCAGTGTTAACAAAGAGAAAAAAAAAAAGATTGGTTTCCTGTGGAAACAAAGGGGACTGAGATAGGCAATATCATATTTTATTTCCTTACCAACTGCAATTTCACAGGAAATTACTCAGTTGAAACCTAAAAAGCCTGTGCAATTTTTTAACACAATATATGTAATTTTCAAAGGTCCCTGCATCCTTTCACCTGCTTTCATCTTTTACCTCAAGAATACCTCTCTGGATGATGAGCGTTTAGAGCCTTCAACTTCATTTAGGTCAATACAATCTGAAAGACCAGTCAGTACAAACTCAGGGACCTCTGCACGATACAGGATACCAAAACCCCCATTGCAGCGTAAGTTACATTTTCTGTGAACTCCTAGGATTTCCAAAGGCTGGCATATCTACAACGTCATCAGAAAATCCTGCTGAAGCATCAATTAAAGCTAGCAAATTCATGATAGTCATTGTTAGGTGGATCCAATAAAACCACTCTAGTGATCTTAAAAGAAAATATATGAATGTCTTACAGAGCTATTAAGAACGTGCCACTGTAAAACAGTTACTAAGAGCAACACCTGCAGTTAAGCAAGCACAGAAATAGTTGCTATTTGATACCTCCTTCAAAGTCTTTAAAAAAGGACTACCTCCCTTCTTCACAGAAGAGCACAAATTCTTCCATGTTTCAAGCCCGTTTTGGGAAATGAGTTTCAGATGACATCTTCGTGTATGAAAAATATTGAGGGCATACAGAATCTTATTTAGAGATGCATATGAATTTTTTAAAAATTATGTCTTCAGCTATTCAAGCTTGCACAAATTTAAATGGTGTGAGGGAAGGAACAGCTTGGAGCCTCCCCTTGTTTCCACTTTGTCTTGCTCACTGTTATTCCCCCTGACAGACAGGAGTTCTGCCCTAGCCAGGGCAGGATTCTTCAGAAGGGCATTCAATCTCAGCCCATCGGTTATACTGCAAACACCATCATAAAAAACAGTTGGTCTGTTGCTACACTTCACATCCTATTCACAGCGATAAACCATAAGCCCTGAATCTAATGCCAGCAGTAGACTGCCAACAGGGACTAGGATGGAAAGACTAGGATCATCTTCTGGCACCAAACAACAGGACAAACTTACTGCAGACCAAAGTGCCAGGGGCCCTACGTCCTAGACTATCTGCACTATGCAGAGAGGGAAAAAGCCGCCGTGGCTCCCTCACTGCTGGGTAAGATCATAGAATCATAGAATGGTTTGGGTAAGATCATCACACACTGCAGAAAATAAAGCTTAAAATACTTCATGTAGCCAGGAGCTCTATCAATATTGCACCTGGACATTCCTACAGTTGCTTTTTTTTTTAATCTTCATGAAGATTTAAGCTCAGACAATCATTGTATTCTGTCAATTTTTCTTGCACGTTCAAAGATAACTAAAAATCTAGCTTAGTGATGAGGTAGGTTTAAGAATAAAGTACTGTATCCCCCAAAATGGGGGATAATCCTTGTGCCCCACAACAGAGTTGAGCTTATAATCATTTCACAGAGGTGTTGAAATTGGACTGAAAAGCTCTCTACTTTCCTAACAGAAGAAAAGAGCTTTTCTAACACCAAGGCTGTCTGCATTATATTAGTCTTCTGGCAGTCATAAAGAAGTGGTGTTTTCAGTAATGACACTCCTTGACAGGAAAAAACAATCTTAATAACCTTCACGGATGCCCTTCTTTCATGTTTACTCATCGAATCCAGCTAGCTAGCCATTTCACATGGTCAGCTAAGCTCAAAGTCAAGCATCTTCTATGCAAATCTATGTAAAAACAAAAGCAACAGCAACCTCTTTAGTACATACCAAGACACTTCTCCCTTTTCAGCACAAAGCTCACATAAAATATTTTGGTTCCAGAATTATTTAAAATTATGTATTTAAAATAACCCAGTGCCAGGCACCTTGCAAATGGATCAGTAGCTTTCTGAAACTATCATGTGAAGCCTCAAAGCCATCGTAAAGGACACGGGACAACCAACGTGGTCACATCTTAGGAGAGGGGGACATGCATGCACACAGCACACGATCTCAGCAGACCATCTTTCTTCTTTTATATCAGGCTAAAATAGTATGTAGTTTTGTAACTGAAGAGCAATCAAAAGGCCTACCTAGGACAAGATTAATTTTGCAAAAGGTAGCTTATTTTTTAAGTTTTTGAACTTAGAAATGCCTGATTTAGCAAGCTTTTTCCCAAAGAAATTTTGCATGTAATGTATTGTTGATCTTTCAGATCCTTAAGCATTAGCAAAATAATGACAATTAAGTAAGTATAAATAAGCTGATCTTCTAATGTCACAGCCTTCATTGACTTAGCATACTTCATCCATTAACCCAGAGAATGGATGTAATACATCAGTACCTAGGACCCAGATTAAGGAGGTTCAGAGTAAAAATGATCACAAAAGCTCCTGGAATTTATGGCTATTTACTATTCTGCAGAGGCCAATCAAATAAATTTATTCTTAGTTAACAAAATTACAAGTGTTATTTTATACTACCTGGCTGTAACAGTTTTATTTTCACATCGTTGCATACACACATACAAATTATTTATAAATTCTTTGTTAATGTTTTACCAAACTTAGGTACTGTGATTTTAATAACATCCCACCCCAGCACTTAAATTAAAAAAAAAAAAAAACAAACAACAAACAAACCCAAACAAATGCAAACACTATTTAAAATTCCAGTTGTGGTCTTTCCATGAAATCTTTGCAGTCTAAAAACCACCATCCCAGTAAGTAAAAATGCATCCCACTGTGCAACATCACACAGAACAGATTAAAAATATGTCCTTACCTTTTCAGCAGCCATCAAAGAAAGATGCGTGGAAGTAAACTGCTTTTAAGAGATGAGTAGCACTCATTATTTATTTATCTTTCCTTAAAGAAAACTGGTGGCTGTTCTCCACCCCCTTTCCTTCCTTTGGGCACTGAAATTAGACTGACATATGTACAGAGGAGATTCCCCAAAACAGCTAAAAGCAAATGCACTCAGAGAAGAGCTCCTGCGTTACAACAGGTTTTGCCAAGTCTCTGGGTTTGTTACCAGCAACAGCAACTAGAAATCAAAGAGAAGCTATTCATTTTTCTAACATTAAAAAGAGACTGGGCACAAGAGACTATAAAAGCTGACTGATATCATCAAAATATGCTCAGTCTTCAAGACACACACAGGAAGAGAAGTGGCTTTGAGTCCTACATCATTTCTTTTTCTGATACTATAGATGTGAAAATACTACTAACCTCAATGTCCCCAGGACTCACACAGAAAGCACCATTTGTGTCATGAAGTTATTTCCTGGAAACAAATAGTTTTCTACTCAGCTCTGAATGACAAAGCAACTAGCATACACAAAAGTTCAAAATAATTCATTTTTTATGCATCTGCAAAAAGTAGAAAATTATTTTACCTCACAACTGGTGAATCTGATGTCAGATAAAGACTAAAAGTTAAAAAATTATTTGGATTGGATATCCCAGTTCAGTCTATTACAGAACTCAGTGTAATGAAGTTCAAAACTACATCCAAATTATTTCAAACCCTGGAGAAGAGAGTCTGTTCTTGCAGGAACCCTTCTTAGTGTTTTGGGTATTTTAAGAAATACTAATTTTAGTTAAAAGTAAACAAAGCACTGCAATTCTATTCACATGGCAAAATCAATCAGCCTGCAATTTTATAAACTTATTAAATTCAATATGTTCAAACGCTTCCACCTGTGCACATCAAGTTTAATCACCTTCTTCAACCATATCACTGAAGAGACAACTGTTAGTGGAGCACAGAGCTAAGCCCAACAAAGAGTATTTGGATTATTTAGGCCTTCATTTCAGGCAAAACTTTAACTGAATTAAAGACCAGAAATAACCTGAGGATTATAACTACCCACAGTGACATATCTGTAGTATCACAAAGCCAGGCCAGGGAAAGTTAGCCTTACTGCCCGCTTTCCCCTAATATTTAACCAAAGCCTTAATTGCCACATTTTAACTTCATTATATTTTTCCCTCTCACCCCTGACATGGAAAACTGCTGCAGTATTTTATGTGTGCTAAGAATGTAACCAAGTTACAACCTTTTATTCTTTTGGATAAACAAGTGCTGCTTGTTCAGCCTTCCCATAGTCCTCACTTTTTTGCCTCTGCTTTCTGCTCGGTGGGAGCAGCGAGCAGAGAGCTCAGAGGAGGGGGACCAAGGGCGAGCTCAGCAGCCAGCTGCCGTCCCGCCATATTCCAGCCAGGCGGGCAGAGCGGGTGCTGCCGGCAGGGTGCCCACACAGTCCCACATTGCGGTGACTGGTCAGGGTCATCTTCAGGAAAAGCAGGAGGCAGGGCCAGATACGGGACTGGAGACAAGGTTAATATGTAGGACTGAGATCCGCTGAAGAGACAGGCCTGGAGCAGAGGGCACAGGGGTGGAGGACGCAGCTGAGGCTGATCAGGGCAGCTGAGGCCTGTGGGTGCACTTGGGGCCCTGAGGCTGTAACTCACTCACGATCTTTTTGAAATGCAATGCCTAAAACGGGGAACAGTATTGCTCATGAGGCGCTGAGTGCAACAGAAATGCTGCTTCCCACATCCTGCAAGCTACACGTCCCATTGCACGTCCCAGTGGGGCATCTCCTTCTTTAACGGCAGCATTGTATGGCAGATGGGAGGTAAACCATACCTAATACACTCCCCTACTCTCTTGCCTATGGAAGTGCTACCGAGTGCGCTGGTCCTGCCCTCTCTGTTTATAGAGCTAGCTGGTTATTCCTGCCTCAGTAAAGGCCTTTGCATGTGCCCACAGTAAGTTATCCTTTCCTTCGTTCAGACTATTTCTCCAGTTCATCCAGGCCACTCTCAGCCTGAGCAGCATCTTCCCCTGCTTACACTGCCTCTCAGAGGTTGGCATCATTGCTAATTTGAGCAATCTGCGAACACTGCACAGACACAAAACCCCATAAACTGTTAAAAGTGTACCCTTTAATTTCATTGTCCCGACTCTGGCTGCTAAAAATAATGAGATCTGCTTAAAACTGGAAGAATTCACGTATTCTTCATGTCTTTCCATGGTTTGTTTCATTTTCCCGGTCCCCAGGCACACACGACACATGCAGCTCTTCTTTTCCAGCTCTGCCTCCGGAACCAAGACGCAGCTCCTCCCTCCCCGGAGGGGACCCGCCCTCCCCAGGCCCGCCCGCAGAACACGAACGGCAAGCTATCTGTACGAAAAACACAACCGCGACTCAGCGGCCATTTCTCGCTCAACCCCAGGCTTCGGGGGTGTTTGACAACGCCAGGGCGGTCCCGCCGAGGGACACCGCCCCGCCCCGGCGCCCTCTCGGCTTCCGCCATCTTGCAGGGCGGGCGGCTGGCAGGGCGGGCAGCACTGCGCAGGCGCCTGGGGCAGGCGGTGAGGGGGCGGTGCCGGGGCGCAGGTTGCGGCGTGAAGGGCTCCAGCGGGAAGATGGACGACTTCCAGTCGGGGGAGGAGGTAACGGACCCGACCCGACCCGACCGGGGCGGGAGGCAGGGGGAAGGCAGCTGCGGGGGGGCGGCTGCCCTGGGCTTCTCCTTTCGGGAGGCTGCGGGCCGGCGGAGGGTCTCGGGCGCTAGCTGTCCGCTCCGGAGCCCGCCCCTCCGTCTCCCCCGGGACGGGGCGAGCCGGGGGCCGTTGGCGGCGTCTCCGAGCTGGGGCGGCTTTGTTCCCGGCCCAGCCTTTGTTCCTGTGCCGGCCGGAGCCGCCCCGGAGCTCGCCGTCCTCTGGCGGCCTGAGCAGACGTGGCTACCGGCCGTGGCGGCGGGCTAGCCCCTTGCCCGCTTCTCGGGTGTCCGCCGGGCTCCTCTTCCCCGGCGGCGACCCACGCCTCGCTCTCTACAGCTACCTGAAAGGAGGTTGTAGTGAGGTGGGCGTTGGTCTCTTCTCCCTAGAACAAGTGATAGGACAAGAGGAAATGGCCTCAAGTTGTGCCAGGGGAGGTTTAGATTAGGTATTAAGAAAAATTTCTTCACCGAAAGGGTTGCCAGGCACTGGAACAGGCTGCCCAGAGAGGTGGTGGAGTCACCATCCCTGGAGGTGTTCAAAAACCATGTAGACATGGCACTTCAGGACATGGTTTAGGAGACCTGGTGGTGTTGGGTTGACGGTTGGACTAGATGATCTTGGAGGTCTTCTCCAACCTTAATGATTCTGTGATTCTACCAAAGGCTGCCGCTGCAAACCGCTTGGAGGAAATGCTGGGGGGTGTCGCGGTTTCTGGCCTCAGCGGCGGGATGAAGCAGTGCCCTGCGGTAGGAGGTTTGCTGGTCCAGTTTGGATCAGCGTGAGGATGACTCGAATCGCCTCTTTGTGCAGAAAGAAGAGTTCAAGCAGATAGCCTGCATGTGACAGGCACGCTAATGAGACAGCTCTCCCGTTACACCCTGTTAAGGAAGGTGGGATAAATTGAGGGTCTTTTTCTTTATCATGCTAAATGACTATCCAGCAAGTTTTTCTGAGCTGTGACAATTTGCTGCATTGTTCTTCAGCAGCTGCATTGTGTCTTGGTTAGACAATAGCAAAGCAGTGCAAGGAGTAAAGGTGTGTTAGGCTTGTCCTATTCTAAAAGCCGCCTCCCGATTGCAGTGCCTGGTCTGTGTTATACAGTTATAGAGGCTTTTAAAAAATTGTTAATCAACCTATTTGAACGTCATTCTAATAGCTGTTTTCAAAAATGTCTTCAGAATTACTCAACAATAATGCTGCTTTGCAGTTTGCGTTTGTTGCCTGGGAACACCCCTTTTAAACAAGGTGTTGGAAACATTGAGTCTGCTTTCCTTGGGCCAGAGGGGTGGTGCAGAGAAATCACAAAGCTTCTGATTTTTTTTTCTTTGTTTTCTAATACAAAAAGCGTTTGTATCATCTTATAAAAGGATGGAGTAGTGTCGTATTATTTAGCAACTCAGTTACAGCACACAAATCACAAAGCTGGATATCAGGATGTTATGTTCTGTTTTGTCACGTATCTAAACCCATATACACTCTTGTCCCAAAAAAGGGAGAGGTTTCAGAAGTAACAGCAACTCTAGAACCAAATTCTCATATGTATGTATGGTTCTTTCCCACCTGTTTCCATACAAATTAGGTATCTAAATACCTTTGAGACCTTGAGTTGGATTTAATTCAGTTTACTTTGTGCTCACTCAAAGGCGTTTCTGAGCAGAGTTCTAGACTTTGTGAAGAAAAATCTGTGTATGGTTTATCATCTTGCCTGACAGCATGCTTCAAGTCTGCCAGCATGTCTGGCATGTATATTATTAACTTTTGTTCCATGGGAAAGGATATTTTGATAATTATAGCTCTTATTTGGTTAAACACAGCGGTGCACCTTAAATGTAAGCACCCGTAAAATTCAGTACCATGAAAGCAAATGAGGCCTATTAAAATTAAATCAAAGTCAGGAAGCTGAAAATAAAACCCAGCTTGCCACAGCTTATAAAAGCTTTTAAAAATACTGAAGTGTGCAAGGAAGTTGGTGTCTCTGGATAGTTACAGAAAAGGCATTGCCTGCACCTCTCCTGTGGCCTGCTGTTTCTTCTAAAAGGGTGAACACTCAGCTGCTTGCATCTTTCTGAATGTCACATGTCATTGCAGCTGATTAGACTGTTCACCTTCTGACCAAAGGTTTATGAATGTAACGCTGCTGAATTTCTCCTGAGCAGGTGTAACTGCATCCTGCCTGCACACCTGAATTCTGCTGTTACTTGTGTTTTCCAGCTGGAGAAGCTGACAGACCTCCCAGTGAAAACGTAGTCGACTTGATTAGGTTAATCTTGAAACACTTATTCAGTCTTCTGAAATTAATTAGTTTGCTGTTACGTGCATCTCTTTTTGTCTGATTCCTTTCTTCAGGCTTGTGAGGTGAGGCTGTGAAATACCTGTAGTAGCAATGCCAGCCGGTGCCTGGCTCGGTGCCACCCAGTGGGGGATGCGGGGGGTGGTGGTGGGCTGCCCACAGCAGTGGTGGCGGTGTGTTTTAACCAGCTTACATGGGAGGCAGCAATAGCTGAGGGACTGAAGCGGGACTAACCATACAAGAAAATGGGTAGTAGTTTTAAGATTAGTAAAAAGTTGGGGCCTTCTCTGTCCTCCTTCCATATGCTTCATCTCTATTCCTCAGAGCCTGAGAGAAGGCTGAAGGTGGTGGGAAGTCCAAGGAGCTAGATTTTCCTTTTGGTTTCCAAGGGGCAGTTTTCTTCTTATCCCCAGCTGAGATTGTCATGACAGGTTTTCCTTGAGCTGTGAATTGATGTTTTGTCCACATCAGTGCCCTGGAGATGTCGGTTTCATTTAACTGTTAAGTTGTGTCTGCACGCTGAGGTTACCTCTGCAACCCTACTGTGAATTCTGGAGGTTAATGCTTATTGTAAAATGAGAATACAGATGTACAGAAGTGCTGTACATATTATTTTAAAATACTTTCAAGGTAAAATTTGAAAACTTTGACTCGAAAGGCCAGCCAATATTAGTTCAACTGTTACTTTTCATTACTTTACTAAGAATGGTGACTTGATTCAGGGAGCCAGAGTACCTAGGAGCAAATAAAAGAAGACTCGGTATCTTCTGACTTGCAAGAAATCTGTCAAGCCTAAATTAAGCTTCTAGTGCAAGTTCTTAACAAAGGTTGAGCTCTGTAAACACACGAATGTGTCTGCTGATTATTTAAAATTCTTTTTTTTTTTTGTAGACTTCCTTTGTTGTGGATGAAGTCAGTAGCATCATTAAAGAGGTAAACTAACATTTTAATTTCCTTGGTGTGAAAGTGTGGTATGTTGTGTGCTGTGTGCTAAAACGCATTTGAGAAAATCTGATAACAAATATATAATAGATTTCTAGATAGGTTGCTATCAAAGTATAGATAATAGTTGATTTAGCTAATGTGCATACTTCAGGTAGAAGCGATACCTAGCCTTAGCTGTGACATGTATTACAAATGCAAAAGATAATTAAAATCATTTCATATGTTCCCCTCTGGTTGCAGTGTATCCCTGTTAGAATCTCTAGGGAGATGTTGCATGTTAAACCCTACAGAGATAGATTTTATGTTTCAGTAAGGTGTAGGGTTTTTTATAGGCTATCTGCATATGTATATCCCTGTGTTCTTTTGAAATGCTTTTTCTCCCAAATGAGTTCTTGTTTGTTTGAAATGATTGAATTATTCTTGTTGCTAAGAAACATGAATTTCCTGTCTAGAAAATTTCCAGAGGGATTTTGGGTTTTGTGTCTGGAATTCCCCTTGTACAGTAGACTGGTGCAATCTTTGTCTTGCTGCAGAGCAACTGATTTGGGCAGACTCTGTAAATTGAATGCATATTTAATACCTGCTCCCATTTCTTTTGAATCTGAAATAACTTTGTGGTTATTTCTTAAACAATTTCTGTGAGGAAAAAATGTATCAGTGAAAAACTTGCAGCTTTAATGTACTTTTATTTGTGTCTTAAAGGGGAAACTATTCTTATTAAGTAAAATGGATTATTTGGCTGAAGGCTTCTGCTCTATTAGTAACCAGCAACTACACGGGTCTTTTGATTTGGGGTTTTGTCTCCCAAAAATGATTCTGCTGAAAAATCTGAAGGTCATTTCCACAGAAGAGAATGTGTGAATGAGCCATTGTTGTGTGTGTTTTTTCAGTCTCTTCAGAGCTGTTTAAATGCGAGACCCTTTTCATAACTCTGGCTTCAGGACATTGGGACAGGAATTGCAAATAAAGAATGAAAATATCACAAATTGGAGAGGATTAAATCTATGATGGTTCCCCCTATGCCTGGCTCAAACTCTGACCTGCAGGTTTTTAATAATTGCAAATACTTCCACCAATCAGTAGGGACAAGCAGCATTTAGGACTTTTTTCTGTGGGTATGGGGTCTCATCTTTAGTGTCCCATGCTGGAAGGGGTTAACGGGTGCCTGGTAGATTGACAACAGCGCAGCTTATTGAATGTGCTTGTCGCCAATAGGCCATAGAAAGTGCGATAGGTGGCAACGCCTACCAGCACAGCAAAGTGAACCAGTGGACAACGAGCGTGGTGGAGCAAACGCTAAGCCAACTCACAAAGCTGGGGAAGCCTTTCAAGTATATCGGTGAGCTCCACTTTCTCTTTTCTGTTAAAGCTGGTGCAGTCAAGTGCGCTGATGGGCACGGGGGAAGACCTGAGCAAGAACCATGTCTGTGAACTACTCCTAAGCGTGTGTGTATGCCTGTGTGTATGTGTGTGTGTACTATGCTCAGCAAAAATGTAGCTAAATGTTAATTAACGATAGTGATAAACTAATAAAAGCTTCTCTGCTGACAAACAGTGACCTGTGTGATTATGCAGAAGAATGGTGCTGGGCTACATACAGCAAGCTCTTGCTTCTGGGACAACTCCAGTGATGGTAAGGAGCAGAACTGCGCCATTCTTCCGCTTGCAACTTTAATGCCAGTCCACTTAAGACTAGGCAGCATACTTTCCTTTTTTTCCAATTGCTATCATTTTGGAGTAATAGTGTACAGTCTGGTGGGTTTTCCATTCGGCTGTGATGCCAACTCATATATATGAAATGCTTAGCTGTTGTGAAAGCGTCATTTTTAATGTGAACCGTCACAAACGTGTATAGCACGTGCATTTAATTGCTGTAGCTTTCTTCTGTCTCTGAAACCCTTTTTTGTGTTTGTAGGAACCTGCACTGTGAGATGGGAGAATAAGACTATGTACTGTATAGTCAGTGCCTTTGGACTTGCGATATGATTGCCTTGGAGTCGTTAATCCTTCCCTCTTCTACTCCAGCACTCGATTCCATCTCTACTCAAACTGTGAATACACCAAACAACTTCTGGTTTTAATGTACTTTTTAAGCAACTTTTTTCAAACGTAGAAATGTGAAAACGTGTTGTTCAATGGTTTATGTTTGTACTTAGTATCGTGCTAGTGTTGCCGTACTGTCTTAACACTTCAAGAACTTCTCTTCAAGGTGCTAATACTGAAATCTGCTGCAGTGTAAACACTTTCTCTAGGTTTCTTTTTTAAGAGCAATAGAAATGAGACACCGACTTTCACACTTTGTACTCTTGGTTAGCATTAAATTATTGAAATTCATAACCATTGGTGTGACTCATTTAAATGTAACTCTTCTGTTGTTTAAAAAATTCCAATTCTTTTAATCCTCTTCAAGGTAATTGAGGTACATAGCAGAATACAAAGCACTTCCATAATTTTGCCAAAGTCACTACAAAATTGCAAGAAAATGAGATTATGTTTATCAGAAAGTAACTTGGCTGCATTTTTGGGACCTGTTTAATCTGATTGTATGGTATTTAGGGCATGGGATGAGAACAGAAATAACTATCTTCATTGAATAAAGACAGATAAGAAGGTTTTCATATTCTAGAAGTGCTCAGCAGGCTGAAAGTGGGTAATTATTCACTGCTGCAGCCAGTTGCATGTGTTAGGGAAGTCTTGAACTGCCACCTTCTCTGCTGGTTTTGCTGGTAGTGAGTGCGATGAGTTCTGATAGTTTGGGAAACATGATCCTTTCTGAAAGGGAAGAAAAAACTGCCTCAGGTGACTGAATAACATGTGAGTCTCCTACCTTCTAGAGTTGCAGAGGAATAACAAGTAAAACAGGTTTACAGCACAGGTTTGGGTAAGGTTTTCTTTGTCACCAAATTAAAGAAATGGGAGCATGCTGTGGATTTCAGACTACCTCTGCGAACTGCCATGGTGCCTGTGTAAGCAGTCCCTCGCTTCTAGTGAAGTTGAAAGAATTACTTGCAAAGCAAGTTTAGGAGAGTATTTCTGGGCTAGAGTCAGTCTGAGTGACCTGCATTTGCTTACATTCAGGAAGCCCAGTTAAATGCTTTCAGAATCTGGCTCTCAACTACAGCTGTTTAGAATGAGATGGCTGCTGATACAACGGCATGTTCCCATGGTCTGGAAAGGCGTAATATTGAAAAACCACACAACAGCAGAGGAGATGTTTTTCATAGCGCTAGGTGCATGGGGGTGCTCGCTGTGATGACTCTGCTCAGCATATCCAAACAGACCGTAGAAAACCCTGTGCTAGGCGAGGCTCCAACCTGCTTCCTTCCTGTCTATTTCTGCTGTTATTTGGGAAAAAACCAGCAGGTTTGGGCTTGGTATATTTAAGACTTTTAATATAGCCGTAAGGCCTACATCTTTCTGCTAGTGTAGCAGTTTCAAAACATCTCTGTAAACACATCTCCTTCATGACAAGCCACTTATTTATTCTAGGATGTGTCCCAGTGAGTGCTGCAGGGCTATACTGAGTCCACACGCCTTGTGCTGAGGGGCACATACCTTGTATTTCTGTAGCGCAGAGTTGTAGCATGGGCTTGACTAGAAACAGAGTGCTGAGTATTCAGTGTCAGAAAGGATACAACAGCTGTAAAAAAAATCTTAAGAGAGATTGAATAAAGTGCCTGAAATAGTCATCAGGGTGAGAGAAACTTGTCATGAAGAGAATAAATATTTGATCTCTGAATTGCTAAGGAAATTTTTAATCTGGATGGTTGGATACTTTATCTCCTTCCCATCAGCAGGCCAGAATAATGCTGTAGTGTAACACCTACTCGCTATTTATTTACAGTTAAAATAAAGTGTTTTGTGCACTTTGAGTCAGTACTTACTTCTAGAAACACTTGCCTTGTCGTGAAGCCATTCAAATATTCCTTGTCCTTTGTTGATATTAATAATGGCAAATTCCTTGGGTTTTTTGGCCGTTTATTGTTCCTGCACGTGCTGAACTGCAGGGAAGAAATGCATGAGGTGCTTGCCAGTGTAGAAGCTGTATGGGGGAGTGGGGGGAACCCCTGTTGCATTTCAGCAGAAGTTGTGCTACAGAAAGATAGTTATCAGTATAATGTGACATGTGAGCAATAACCCGTGCTTCCAATGTGACAGTTTTAGGACTACAGAAAGGAGTTTGGGGCTGGGGTCTTTTCTTTTTTTGGGGGGGGGGGCGTTGGTCACCCCACCCTCAAGTTAAGATAGGGCTTTTCTGTAAAATGTTATAGACATCACATATTACAGTCCTGATCTTGTACAGTTACTGATTTGAATTAGCTTCAAACACCTTAATTTTAATCAGCTTTTTTCAAAGACCACTGGCTAGTTCATCTCAGTGTAAAGTAAAGCATCAGGGTGATGAGCTTGCAGAATCCTTGCTGTAGGTAATCAATTGGCTGTAAAAAAAGACATTAGCACGAACTGTGGGCTGGAGTAGTCGAGGAGGTAGTTATGAATGTAATCTCTGTTTCCTGTCTCTAGCCCACTGCCATGGCTCTTCGTAGGGCTACAGCTATAGAAATCCTCAGCATGTCAGCCCTGATCTGGAGCAGGGGTCATCAGTTACTGTAAATGTCACAGGCGAGCGTGACCTGTCTTTCACCATTAACTATTTTAACTGAAACCTAAAGGAAATGGCTTCAGAATTAACTGCTGGTGACTGAGCACTGCCATTGCTGATAGGAAAGCAGGAGTCAGGTGAGTATCCATTTGCGCAGAGATGGTTATAGCCCTTTTATTCAGCACGCAATGAGATTTCAGGCTCTCCTCGAGTACGTACGTACAAACAAGGCATTGCATCACCCCAAATGGAGGGTGATGTGCTGATCACTTTTGCTGTCTACCAGCTATGAGCAGGCTCTTGGAAGATGCAGAGCTAAGGAGGAGATGAATGACATCAGCATCTTCACCATCTCTAAACCTTTCTTCATGACTAGCCAGCAGGTTGAAGGTGGGGCAGCCCTCGCTGGGCGTGCTGAGAGGATGCATCAGTGCAAGGTAATGACACAGTAGGTAATAGGCAAGCTTGCAGCCCTGCCGGCAGAGGCACCTGACAGCCGCTAACACGAAGCACGCGCGTTTGGCAAAAGGTAGCTGGCACAGATGTTCACCGGGGGAAGCTTTACTGCCAGCGTGACCACAGCAGGCTTTGCCAGGCCACTGCCAAGCCGTCTGAGAACGCCAGGTCCCCTCTGGAAACTGGCTAGTGTATTTCTTTGGAAAAATAGCAACCTGGCCTTCCACCTTCCAGCCCAGGCAGGGTAAGCAGAAAACCCCCAACCCAAACCATAATTCCCTGGTTAATCTGTGCTGACGGAGCCTTCTGGACCCATCCTGACACAATTAACAAAGCTTAAATATGCATAAGAAAATACATGTGTAAGTTCCAAAAACGCTACAGTTAGCCATTCACTAGAAGGAAAATAAAACCAAGATACAATATAAAGATATAAAACTTTATTATGAACATATTTAACAATGATTATGCACATGAAGTCTTCCAAGACACTCAATACCCAACTTTTGCTTGAAGTAAAATATTAGTTTTCCTTCATATTCCTTATTAGCATGAAGTTTTCTGACATAATAAATGGATAATTTGCTGTCTTTAACACAACTTCTAGACACATAGAATATTTAACACATGTCCTCATGCACACTTTCTCAAGGCAGCATTTAATTACAGCTTCTCATTAAACAGAGCATTTATCTTACACATTTTTATACCATTTTGGTACACAATTTTTCCATATTTTCATTTTACATATTTACAAACTTCTAAAAAAAAGTTTTACAGTAATGCAAAGGTTATTACTGGCATAAGCAAAAGGAAATGGGGGAAAAAATTAGGTGACTATGGATACAAAGTCATCTTTCGGCTCAGAGAAAGACAACAGATCAAGGCCTTTCCTAGCTGGAACCCTCCTCCCAGTTTCCCGTGTTAGTGCCACGTGCCTGTTGCACGAGCTGGTCCTTCCTGGTCTTAAGCCTTATGCTTCCTATTCTTTGCCAGTCCTAGGAAAGTTTCCAACCAACTCCAACTGTGTTTTTGAAGCAAATACTACAGAAAATGGTTGCCATGAATGGCTCACACTCAGTGATTCTTGATTTCTTAAAAGTCCTTCTTGATCACTGTGTACATGGAAGCCGTGCAATTATTTCAGACAGCATCTCCTTTAGAGCAGGAACGCTGTATGCGGTGGGCCTTCTTGCATATTCTTCTCATTTTACACAGTTCCACTAGTGATGGAAATATTTAATTACTTCAGCAGTAATGAAAGGAAAGCCAGGCTAGTTTCTTACCCAGATCTCGTTTGTTTCACCCTTAGGTTACAATACTTTGCTCAGAGGTGTATTTATGCCACCTACGCCCAAGCTGTTTACAATCCGTTGGAAAGCAGAGACGGTACTTGAGGAATATTACAACTGTGCAAATAAGAGGAGTGAAATTGAGATTTCTTGCTACCAAAACTATTTCATCTACCTCACTGCTTTTCCCTTTTTATTGTATATTGAATTTGATCCGACGGTACTTCAACCAAGCTTACCATTACACTACAGCACTTCTGAAATACAGAACTATTTTGCATGGCAAACATTGCTTAAATATAAGCTCTAAAAATTAACAAGGAAACTTTTTTCACTATTTTTGTAGTGTGATACTTAAAATAAGTACACGTTTCCTATTCTCAGCCTTCCTATTTCCACTTTGAACGTAGTGATGTAGAAAAGTTAATGCAAATGAAACAACAAGTGAAACAGGCCGAGAACAGCTTGGGGAAAAAAAAAAAAATCATCATCTCAAAGTTAGATTAAAAATATTTTCTTTCGTGACCGGAATCCCAGAGTGTGACACTGTATTTCAGGGTTAACTGTAACAACCAGTTTGGGCTGGGATTAGAAACATTAGTATACTTTGCCCATTGGTCAGATCAAACATCTAATCTCTTGAGAACGGTTTAGAACAGAATTAAACAATATCAGAGCCAAAAAGATTGAATCTGTAAAGATCATGCAAATACCGATTTTTGAAGCCCTAACTCCTGTACCCGCTGTTCCTCCAATGGAAGTCAAAAGGATCTGGGGTACGCAAAGGATGCCTTGTTGGCTCCCAAGCCTGACTCTGCAAATTGAAACAGCTGTAAGCCTCAAGAGAGTCATCTGGGGAATGGTGAAAATGGGAATGGGCTCTCCTCTTTTAGGATACAAAGATCACCTCCCGTACTTGATAAAAAAAAGTCTAAAAGGAAGTGCTGAAGGTACAGCTTACTACAGTTCACTTAAAAAACCCCCACCACTAACTTGGAATACTACTTCAATGTTTTTCTATACATTCTTCTAAACTGACACCAATTAATTAAGAAATTAAAGGAAAAAACCTTCCCTTCCCACCAGCAGTTTCCTTGCTTTAGCCATACAACAGTGCTTTGGCTTCTAACAAATAAGTGATCCCTGGTACAGAAAGTTTTAAATTTCAAATACCCTCCAAAATTTCACAGCTCTACATAATTTTAGAAAGTTTTCTCTCTCACACACGCATCTTGCCATGCTCATCTTCAGCAGAGCACCGATTTAATCGGAACTGTTCTCTGACAGCAAGGATGCAGCCACATGAAGCAGTTCCTTTGGTCCTCTCTAAGCAAATTGCTATCCTGTGAAGTCTCCCCTTGGTCATCCTGAACAGCTACCAGGAGGTCAGTGCCACGGGAACGGTCTGGGACAGCTGTTACACGAAAGCAGAACAAATCTACTTTTTCCCCAGTAGGATTCAGCCAGTCTGGTGGGACTTCATCGCACTGCTTAAACTAGTTCAATGATGAGCACAATTCCCTGGTGTCAGCTAGCACCATTTTCTGGCTAATACATTAACAGTGCTTTTGAGAGTCCTCGCTACAGCAGCAGGGCAGAGAAACTTTACAAGAGTAAATCACAGTTATGAATCCATGGAAAAAAACCAGATACTTCACTTCCAGACAGGTCAAGTACATGAAAACTAAAGTAGTTACGAACAAACAGCATCCACTTAAATAAAGAACTGAACAACGGGGTAGGAGAAAACCAACTTTTAAGTAGCGAAGCAGCAGCATTGTACTAGGGATACTTAATTCCCAGGTAACTCCATTCCAGCACATGCTGGAATAGAGAATCACAAAATGTGCTAGTAGAAGTTTCGATCAGTACAGGTGGTGACTCTGATATGACAAAGTTGAACTATGCACAGAACATGCTCAAAAGCTAACTCATGCATGTTCAATACATGAGCAACCACGATTGTTTCTGGGATGTAGGCTGACTGTCTATTAATAAGACTAAGGAAAAAATTCCGACATAGAAAAAACCTCTAAAAATGAAATGGTTGGAAATTTGAAATTGTAATTCTCTATGAAACTTTCATACTTTATTCTCTGTAAGTGTAACAATCTCCTCCAGCATACAAAAAAACCTAGAAAGAAGTACTGGCTTCTTTCTGAGATTTGTTGCTGCCTAAACATTTCCATTTGAAAGGGCTGTTTAAACAAAACAAAACCAAAAACCAGCACAAACACTTCTGTTGTGGCAGTAAAGCACCTTATGAAACATCTATTATACAAATAATTTTGCACCACTGAGGCTATTTTGGCTCACTAGAACTTGACTAGTTGCACATATCTCGCACTTACAAACCTGGTAAATTCATTTAAATTAATTTCAAAAATGGTCTTAAGCCTATATCACTTCTTTGAAGGAAGAATGGAAAGCTTGCGTTTTCTTGCATTTAAAGAAAAAAAAAAAGAGAGAGAAACCCCTAAAACACATCATTCCCTGCCTCCAGCTCGAAAGACTAAGGTAGAAAATTGAAAGGGAAATGAGGCACTTCGTACAGCAGTGGACAATATACAAAGGAGCCAACACAAACGCAGCAGATGAATGACAGTATGCTGTACATAATCCTCAAAAAAAAACCAAACCAAGCAGCAAGGAAGCAATTTTAAAATGAGCATATAATCAGTGACGCTTCTAAATGGAAATAGACTTAAAGATTTTAGTCCACAGACATACCACTATCAGGCATTTTATAAGACATGTAAAAATTTTGGTTTCTTAAGTTTTCACCACAACCTTTTCAAGCATTCTTTTTTTCAGTTTTAACTTTGTAAACAGAAAGAGAAGCAGGATGTCCTTCCTGGGTGTCGGTGTTCAGATGACAGCAGACTGTAAGGAAGCCAAGGAAGTTGTCCATCTAGGAAAACTTCAAAATTGGTTTAATTCCAGCCGAACAAGTCTGTCTACATCAAAATCAATCACTGTCCGATTCCTCTTTATACTTGGCTCTAATAGCTTGGCCGTTCTGAAGTGGCATTTCTTCATAATCACTCCTGTGAAACAGATACTTGTTAAAAATTCTGAACACGGAGTTCAGCTAGGAAGTCCAAAATAAACAGGAAAGTTCTAAACTACGTTGAGGCATCAAACTGTTTTTTGGGTAAGAAGCTGGTATCCGTTTTCCTTCCTTGTTGGGGATATGAACAATATAAATGACTTATCTCTAGAGGGTGATGCATAATAAGCGTTATTCCAGTAACTAGAAGTCACTCTTCACAAGGGTTAGTACAGAAGCAAGCTGGTACTACCACTACTCATCTAACTAAATAAAGGCAAGCTGCCTCAGACAAGGGTATATATAAAGCTAGTCTAGCACAAGCTTGTACAGCTTACTGCAGTATGAATCCCATCCTCACTGTTCCAACCACTTCAGTGTCTTTGGTAAGAGGTGGAAACCTCAAGGGCAGATAATGAGTTTGTTCTGTGTCTGGCACAGACCCCGTCCCGATCAGGTGTCTCTAACTGCTACTAGAATTCTCATATTACATAAACACTCAAGTCCAGGAAGTTTTGCTAGATTTCATTGTTCTTATTTCAGTAAGTGATGGAGACTTAAGAAGAGCCGTTCTCCTTCCCTGAAGCATTTACATATGAGCTGCCTCGTTGCTAACTCCACCTGACTCCTGCACAATCCTTCCTGGTTTAAAAGGAAGTGCTTTCCTTTCACATCTCTTGCTGCCTTCACTCCATGGCCTGCCAGTGTCCTAGTACGTACTTACATGTTTGTATCAGTGCCGTGCCAATCCCTTTTGAGAAACAACAACAAAAAAAAGAAAAACCAAAATAATATGCATTCCCATTGCATTTCTGTTTCAGAATAAGGTTATGTTTCTGGTTTTTAGGCAGAATACTTTCACTAACAACCTACAAAGCCTGCACTTATTTAATGAATACAGAACATTACAAAAATAACACACCAGAAGTAACTCTCCATAGGTATTTTATAATCTTACCCATAAATCACATCATCGTCTGAATCATTCAGCATAGAAAAAGCGGGATTATCTTTCAACTGTGATTCTGGAAAATACAAATAAGAATGAATTTAGTGCATTAAGTATAGAAATGTGGCTGCACTTCTAATCTAACACTGAAGCAAGAGACTCGACAACTTCCAAGGCAGTCACAACTACAACTCAACAAAACTAGATCCAAACAGGAATTCTCTCCTTTAAATTCTCACCCTTCAGCCACAACATCATGGTATTCTTAAGAGTTAAGGAGATGACATAACTATCTCATCCTATTTTTAGATAGATATTCTCCATGTTGTATAAGTACATTTCCTCCCTTGTGCAGTTTCCTATGTCACGTTATTTCAACCTGCGCATTACAGTAATTGAGTCAGACTTTGTTATTCTTAATCATTATTCAAAAGTTCATATGTATTTAAAAAGCACAGACTTCATTAACTTCTTGGTCATTTCAAAGCTATAAATATAAGTAGACCAAAGCTGTAATCCCTTGCACGCAACTCAAAAATTAGCCAATTATTTTTCATCCTTGTAATAGATGAAGGAAGGACTTGTACCTTTGTGGTGAGATGAAAGGAAGCACGTACTTTCCATTGGCTATTTATGACAATTCCCTCTACCCTGTTTTAAGGCCTTCATTTCTTGCATAATCTGTGCTGCTGAGCTGCAGTTCATAATTATATGCAAGTAAAATTCAATCCAGCAATTTGCTATAAATTTGTCTTTTCCTTTTTGCTATAATTTGTCCTTTCCCCGGTAGCTTTTACTTTCTGCCCTCTGTAAACTAATACTTCTTCCAACGCAAGAGCAAGTTTTTAACATTATCCTCACCCAGCCATTTCTCTTGCCCTTCTTAATGGAAAAACAGCATTTTTCTGTAACAGCTCCATCCATCCCTACTCTAAGAAGTTTAGAGAAAGGATGAGCTCCACCATTTAGCGCCTTCCCCCTGCATACCTCTCAGCATGCAAGATGCGATTGGAGAGGGTGCTAGATAATGTCATCTAGGCTCCATTTCCCATGGAAGGGAAAGGACCAGATGGTCTTTCCAGCTCCCTTCCAACCTGGGCTGTTCTATTCTACATTTTAAACTCAGTGCTTAAAGTGGAGAATGCACTCAGTGTAAATACTTATTTTCCAGAATCTTTATCTGTTAGAGAGGGATAGTGCTTTCTAATCATCATGTGAGTCAGACTACACCCTGTACATAGGAATCCAAAACCAGAAGTGCCACCAATTCAATCCTTTATCTCCCTTTACATGGGCTCCAGGCAGCCCTCTCCCCATAGCAAGTTCCCCAGAATTCCTCCCATGTTGGAGATCAGCTTCACTCCTTTCCCAACAGCGTGTTACCTGTTTCAGAGTCCAATTTGCCAGCATGCCCCTATATTAACCTTATTGTTAGAACAAAGTACTAATGAAGTATCGTTGCTCCTTAAGGATTGCCTGTACTTTGAGTCAGTGCAAAACTTGGTGCATTATATGCAACAGCATATTGACTATAAGCTTGATCTAAGTGCATAGAAATGCAAGTCTAGCTAATCAGTTTTCTATATTTATGGGTTCCTTCATATTTCCAATGCTAATTTGTTCAGGAGCAGTGCAGCTTCTGCTTGCGTTAACTCAAAGCAAATTGAAACAGTAATGAGACAAACAAAATAGGAAGATGTTACACAGTATCTGCTAATATGCCAGCTCTTGTCATCAAATTTACCAGACAATTGCTTACACTTACCATATAGCGCATTCTTTGAGGGGGAATACACGAAGGCTAATGTGTAGAGATAAAAGTTCAACAAACCATAAAATGATAAGAATTCTGCTGGTAGTAAGTGTCAAGGATATTGCTCACTATAGCTCCATATATATTAACTTTGGAAACAAGATGCAAACTGTACATAAGCTGTTTCAATTGAAAGAATTATTTCCCACACCTTATTAAAGTTTGGGAGCACAAATGGCTAAACAAAACTGCATGTTTTAAATTCAATGACAACTAATGTACTCCAGCTATTTTGAGGTAAAGCTCCCACCAAAGACAAAGCTTTAACACAAGTAACATTTGCTGAGATAAGGTCTACTCTTGAGTGGTGGAGTGCATAGTAAATTGAATAGTTCTGCCTTCAATACTAAAAGAAAGCTGAGTA